>WOXC01003339.1:0-264397 GCA_011680675.1 Gymnobelideus leadbeateri
TGAATCCAATAGAACTTGAAGAGGAATTAAGTCAGAGGGAACTATAAGTACTTGAAGCTTCTGCAAAGGCTATTTATAGACTAAAAAAAAGACGGAAAGGTGGCCTCATCCCTGATAATATACTATCTCATTTTTAATGTATTATAGATTTATTTGCATCTGTATGGATCCTTCATATTTTAGATAAGGAAACTGAGGCATAGGGAGGTTAAGGGACTTCCTCAAATTTGTCATATAGTAAGTGTCACAGGCAGCTTTGAACAAAGGACTTATAATAGCTAGAATTTATGTAGGGCTTTAAAGTTTGCAAAGTACTTTAGAAACATTGGTTCACTTTATTCTCATAGCATCTTGGGGTGTAGGTGATATTATTTTCCCCATTTTACAGGTGAGGAAACCAAGGAAGACACAAGTTAAGTGACTTGCCCAGGGTCATACAATTGGAACATGCTTGAGGTCAGATTTGAACTTGAATCTGAACTTGAATTTGAACTCACTCTAAATCCAGTGTTCTAACCACTGTACAACTCAGCTGCCTCTTAATTTTTAACTCTGTAGCTCTTTAGTTTTCCATTGTACCATAATGCCTCCTGTTGTAGTGGTATCAAACTCAAAGAAAAACATATTCCTGTGGGCCTATTGTTAAACATTTATTTTGTTTTTTTGTTTTTGTTTTATTTTGTCAAACATTTTTTGTTAAACATTTCCCAATTACATTTTAATCTGGTTGGTCCTACACTCGGGAGTTTTGTAGGCAGCATTGACCTGCTCAGTGGGGGTGGGGCTGGGGCTGAGTCTGACACCTTTGTCAATGTAAGTGAAACTAGTGCCTTTCCTTCTAAGGTTATTTTCTAAATACTCTGGAACTATCCTGTAGGTTTCCATTTTTGTACAAGTTGCTTTCCCTATTAGCAGATAAGCTCTTCAAAGATAGGGATTATGTTTGCTCTTTCTTAGTATTCCCATCTCTTAAAGCCTTTAATAAATACTTATTGACTGATTAAAATGAAAGAAGGGTCTGAATTAGAGCCCTGAAGGGGCATCAGAGAGCTAGGTTGGGGGAAAACTTGCATTTACATATCCTCTTAAAGTTTTTAAAGAATTTTCTATGTAATGCCTCTGCAGGACTTACAGACTAAGTATCATCACCCCCATTTGAGAGAGAGGACCTGAGGCTCCCTGGAAATGAAGTTACTCACCCAAAGTCACATGACTACTAAATATTTGGGCTACTGGCAGATCTAGTGGTTTCTTACTCCACACCCTGGGGTCCTCCCAACTACCTCTTTGAAGAAAGAACAGGACAACAAAATGCAGCAGGCCAGTCCTTAGTGTTGGCTCTTATCCTCTTTTGGCTTCTGGGCATCTCACAAGTAAAGGCTGTTGGGTGCCAGCAGCAGCAGCTTTCATTTGGCCATTAATCGGGCTGCCCAAAGTTAAAAAACTGACATTTCTCCTAAGAGTGAGAGGAAGGAGGGAAAAAATATACATATACATATACATACATATATATATATATATATATATAATCAAAAAGAGTATGCCTTTAGCTATGTGAACTAGAATTAAGGGTCTCTGCCCAGCACAGCTGGGCCTCCTCCTGGCCTTGGACTCTCTCTTGCTCTGAGGCCCACTTTGTAAGCATATCCTCACATCTGACAAGCAGAGTATTAGTGAGGCACACATTTTTGCAGTCTGTTGCATCTGTCTTCATTACGGTAATGAAAACTGCGTGTGAATGTCTCACATCCATCAGCCTTGCTTCTGTCCAGAGAGCCTACGCACATTTACATCATGCCGCTGGGCTCATTGAATGTATTTATCCCTTAGGTTTGTATAGTCAGACCTCTTCCTTCTGAGGGGGCTATGTGGATGTTCCCAAAGGTCCCTTACTATTTAAAATGAGAGAGAGAGAGAGAGAGAGAGAGAGAGAGAGAGAGAGAGAGAGAGAGAGAGAGGAGAGAGGAGAGAGGAGAGAGAGGGAGAGGGAGGGAGAAGAGAGAGAGAGAGAGAGAGAGAGAGAGAGAGAGGGGAGAGAGAGAGAGAGAGAGAGAGAGAGAGAGGAGAGAGAGAGGGAGAGAGGGAGAGAGAGAGAGAGAGAGAGAGAGAGAGAGAGAGAGAGAGAGAGAGAGAGTTTGAAGAAGAATTTTTCTTGAAATCAGTAATCAGTGAATTTGAACATTAAATATGCCTGAAATACTGCAGAAGAGATGGCAGAAGGAGAGATGGGGAGAAGGGAAAAGAGAATCAAGGTCCCTCATTGGCAGGGCTTTAAGAATTTGGTCCTAAAGACAAAGAAAACCTGCAGGAGGTGATTGTATCAAAATGATAGTTTCTGTTTTCCATCGGTCAAGGCAATGTACTTAAGGGAAATTTCCATTGGAAATAAAATTAGCCAGGACATGAACCCATTCTGGTTGTGCCACTGTTCTTTCATCATCTATTGTCTAGGAAACTCCAGAAATACAGGCCTAACTAAGACTGTGAATAGTATTACAAATTCTCCCCCTTCCCCAATACCATGAATTGTTTAAAATCTTTATTATCCTAAAGGACACCTGCTTTTTACATTGGGATAGGAAAGAAGGTAAGAGCTCATTACTTTAATTCATCCACTTTACAATACTAACCTACTTGTATTATCCTTTCTCCAAAAAACCTTGTTCACTGAAAATGGTAAATCAGTTCAGGACAGCCCAATCATTTCTAGATGCATCAAGGTGTTCTTTGTGAATCACACCATGTTGCTTTGGGGTGTGTATGTGTGTGTGTGTGTGTGTGTGTATGTGTATGCATAGGTGAAAGATCATTCTCCTTTCTTCCAAAGAAGAAATGGGTCTTATAGTGGGAGTACTTTAGATTAGACATTAGGGTGATTTTTTAAAAATTCAGTTATAGCTAATTTTTATGAAACAGTTTTCATAAAAAACAACTTACATTTATACTAACACTTATGGTTCCAATAAACTTTTATGTAGTTTTTTTCATATGCTTCTTATGAAAATAGGACTATTTTCCAGATGAAGAGATCATAGGGGGAGGAAAAGGGAATAAGCATTTATTAAGAAATGTTATTGCTAGACTCTGTGTTAAGTGCTTTACAAATATTGTTTTTTGATCATATGATTTTCCTGAAGGAATGTGCCTATTAAGTAGGAGAAATGTGACTCAAACCAAGCTCTATTTACTTCTGGTCCAATGCTTCTGCTGTAACAAATTTCATTCTGGTTGCTGAAAAATCTGATGGTAAATACAATTATTAATCAAATGTTATTCTGAGTAAGGAGACTATACCATTTTTTCTCTTCCTCCCTCTCCTTTTCTACCATTAGCATCAATACCCATGCCATCTATGTACAGTAGAAAACAATAAATCTAGAATCAGAGAACCTGGGTTTGAATCTTGATTCTGTCACTTATTACATGTTTGGTTTTGGGTGATAGTAATTTACCCTTCCTGGGCGTCTATTTCTTCATCTGTCAAATTAAGGGACGGGCCTAGGGGAACCTCTTAAGTTTCCTTCTAGTTCTAGACCTCTGATCAATGAAAGAGATTTATAGACTGCACAGTTTTACTTTGGGAGGATAGAAAAACATTACCAAGAATATTGTGGAGTATCAAAGGATCTCTTTACCCATGAAATTGAAAATAGATTGGAGGAATGAATACAAAGGGGGAAAATTGCTAGGGAGATGCAGGAAAAGAGAATGAAAGCAAAGCAAAGATATCAGGTGGAATGTATTACAAAATAAACTGCCAGGTAAAGCCAATATAAAGTTCTGAGGCAGAAGAGATAGTACCTATTTTAGAGAAGACTTATGACCAGGAATAAACGTCTGGCCTCTGGATGCATGAATGACTTTTGGAATCAGTTGATTCAGCACAGGTGCCACCTCCTCAACTAGGCTTTTCCTGATTGTTAATTCTTGCTATGCCCTGGACACATTTTTGTGTATACTTTGTATTTGTTTATCTTTACACTGCCTCTGGCCATGTGACCCTTGTTGCACTAAGCACTGAGGATATGGAGAAAGACAAATATGATCCCTGCTTTCAAGTGACTTCTAATTGGGTAGACAACGTGCAAACAACTATGTCCATACAAAGGTAAATTGGAAGTAATTTCAGAGGGGAGTTACCAGGGGTAGGGGGAAGAGAGATTGAAAAAGGCTTCTTGTAGCAGGTAGAATTTGAGCTGAAACTTAAAGGAAGTCAAAGTATCTAGGAGGTAAAGAACATTCTAGACCTGGGGGACAGCCAGTGAAAAAATTCACTAGGATTATAGTAAAGTAATGAAGGTGCTTATCTATGCAAGTTAAAGTTCCTTACTAAGAACTCCATATACTAATGAAATTCTAGGTCCTAATACTACCTTTGCATGGGTTATGTTCCCCTAGGATCAGGGTAGAAAACCTATGGCCTTGAGGCCACATGTGGCCCTCTAGGTCCTCAAGTGGGGCCCTTTGAATCCAAACTTCACAGAACAAATTTCCTTAATAAAAAGATTTGTTCTGTAAAACTTGCACTCATTCAAAAGGCTGAGGTCCAAGAAGGCCTCAGGTTCCCCACCACTGCCCAAGGAGAATGTAAACTCCTTGAAGGCAAAAAACTGATCTATTTTTATCTCCATCTCCAGTGCAAAGAACAGCATCATGTCTAGCACATGGTAGTTCCTTAACAAATGTATGCTGAATGGAAATGAAAAATGGGAGAGTGGACAAACTCTGGCTCTAAAAGAAGATTTTTACAGGTTTTTCTTAAGGAAAAGAAGAGAAAAAAACAAACAATGCAGATCTTGGCTGTGAAGTCTTTTTGGAGTCTCCAAATACTGAGTTGTCTATAATAGAGTTAATAGTAGGACTGGCTTGGGAGAAAGGAGGAAGAAATGAGAGCATGGAAAATGAACATTTGCATGAATAAATGCAAATGTTTATAAGAAACGGAGATGAAGATGAATTTGGAGTTAGTAGACTTTTTTCTGGTTGGTTTGGTGGTAAAAAAGACTTATAAATATGCAATTATGCAAATTCAATTTATAATAAAAATCCTGTGGGATATCAGTTTCATCACTCTGAATTTCCCCAGATGGAGGAAATTATGATTGGTGAGATGGTCAAAAAAGGTCCACAAAAGGGAGGAGTACTGTATGAAAATGATCAGGAGAAAGAGGGACAGCATAAGGAGCAGGGGCAAAGATCTACATTCAAGGCAACCTGTCCCTGGACAAATGTTCCAGATTTGGCTGTGGTGGACATTGATGAATTTCTGAGCTTGTATGAATGAGATCTCTCCTATCACTTTACTGTAGTGTGAATGATGACTTTCTTAGCCACGAAGACATGGAGCACACTCCTGCTTTTGATTGCAGACACCCCAGGCAGTATGTCAGTAAACCTCTATTATTCACCTACTGTGTACCAGGCACTGTGCTAAGCACTGAGAATACAAACAAAGGAAAAAGACAATCACTGCCCTTGAGGAGCCTGCAATCTAATGTGGGAGACAATACACAAATAACCATGTACAAGCAAACTACACCTGGGAAAAATGGGAAATAATCAACAGAGAGAAAGAAAACAACAGAGAGAAAAAAATTCTGCTAAAATCAATGTGGATCAGGGAAGATTTCTTGTAGAAAGTGAGATTTTATTTGGGACTCTGTGCAGACAGGAGGTGGAAATGAGGGGAGGTGGAGAATTTCAGGCATGAAAGACACGCAGTGTCTCCCTTTGCCAAGCCTTCTATCAGCCAGAATGGCATGTGCCTTTCTGACCAAAAAAAAAAAAAAAGCTTTCTGGAGTTTGGGAGCATTCAGGCTATTTATCACAGCATCTTTCAGTGGTTTATTTTCAAGAACTTCAAAGCAGAATCCTGTGATCCTGGGCTTTTTTATGCCCTTTGCCTTATCCCATCTGGCCCACCCCTGGTCACAGTCTTACTCCTTGCTCTCTGCTCTGTCCTGAGCCTTTGTCAGAGTGAGAGGGGCTGTTACTGCCATTGGAAAGAGTTTCAGAACCATTGGCAAGGATGCCTTTTATTTTTATTTTGTTTAATCACTCTATTTCAAAGTCTTTTACCAATAAACATTTCCAATCTCTCTTTTCATCACCTTTTACTTATTAGTGTATTCTCTCTGTTCTTCCCATGTATACTTTTGCTCAGGATCTACCAGTCTTCAATTTTCCCAACCCCAACCTTGAATAGTCCTAAACTGTAACATATACTTAGGTTCTGTCCTATGACTATTAAACTGTTTCTCTTCTATTTAGTCACTGAAATACCACTAATTAATAATAATTGCTAACACTAATAATAACAGCTAACTTTTATATAATACCTACTATCTGCCAGGCACTTACTAAATATTATCTCATTTGAACTTCACAATAACCCTTCTGTTATTATTCCTATTTTGTAGATGAGGAAATTGAAGCAAGCAGAGGTTAAATGACTTTCCATGGGTCACACACCTAATAAGTATCTGAGGCCTGATTTGGACTCAGGCTTTCCTGACTACAGGCCCAGAACTACAAATTGTATGGCATAGCTGCCCCTGTTAAGCCTTTTCAGACTGACCAGAAAAGATGTGAAACTTCTCTGAATTCTAGTCTGAGTCCTGTGTTTACCTTCTCACTCACTACCAAAATGTTAGATATTTTGCTGTATGTGCAACTAAAGCATTGACTTGGGTGAGTCATTTCTCTCTGGGCCCAGGTTGTGTCCTCTATAAAAAGAGGGCTTTGGATTGAATGATTTGCAAAGTTTCTTCTTAGTTCTGTAGTGTGTGTGTGTGTGTGTGTGTGTGTGTGTGTGTGTGTGTGTGTGTGTATCTAAATAGGTGAATGCACTGACTGAGAGGATGAGCTCTTTTCAGGCCAGCCTAAATTATTCTAATAATCTATGAGTCCTCAGTTAAATTGTTTATGACAACAGGTTGTCATTTTAAAATCCAGAGTAGATCTGTATTCCTTTTTCTACTGGTAGGCACTCCCTCCTCACCAGGTCCCTAGTGCCGTATCTTGTCATTCAAGGCCCTCTGTCATTTGACCCCAAAGTGCCATTTTTGCCCTTTCTTCTTGTTCTGTTAAAATATGCTATATTCAAGCTCAATTATACTCCTTACAAATCTCCAAACACATCCCCCACTTTCTTGTCTTCACTCTGTCAGAACCTCCATTTCTACCTTTTGAAAGTCTATCTATCCTTCAAAGGCCTTATACCATTTCCTCCAAGAAACCTACAACCTTGATTCAGTCCTGGACAGAAGTGATCATTTCCTTCTCTGAATGATAGCATATCTTTGGTTCCTTTTGTCAGTTCTGTTCTGATCCAGTCCCAGTCATTCTTATTCTAGTCTGTAAGGTCTGCAAGGATAGAGATAAGGCTTTTGATCTTTGTCCCTGGATCATAATTGTGCTCAGTAAAATACTTTAATTAGGAGGCTACTCATGGCCCCTGTTGTGGACTCCCACCTAGTTTGCTTGTACAAGTGGTCATCATAGACATTGCTAAACTTTTGAGTTTCCTAGGGCATTATACCCTTTTCAGAACTGACCGGAAGGGCATTTGACCTTGTCTAAACCTTCCTGACTCAAGGTGCCAAACCTCACTGAACTTGATTTCTGAGACTACTTGGTTCCCTATGTTCTAAGAGATCATGTGTGGCCTATCTCTTCTATTTCTTCCTTTGTATTGTATCTTGGTGCCAATTCTGTCACTTATTCCCACTTTCAATTCTTTCTCTTGTTGTCACATAAGCCAGAAAATGAGACTATATTTCCTTAGATTTGCTCACAAGGATATAGAGGATAAAGAAATGCCCAAGATAGGGTTTCATTGAGAGTGCACGTAAAGGATGCTAGAGATCATGGACCAGTTGGTACTGAAACTTGTTAAGTTGATCTTTTTAAAAACTCACCCAGGCCTACCTTGGTCTATGATTTTCTCAGGCCAGACACCATGCTATATATATCACCCATAAAACAGTATGAGCTCTAGTAGAATTTATTTCAGTCCTCTGGATTGAAAATTTGCTGGTAAATTTTATTAAATATAATGAGTATCTTCATTTGTTTATTATAGCAGGATCAATGCAATTTATAAATGCTACCCTGGCCTTCTTATATTTCCAAACCATAGCATGTTAGAGCTTGAATAGATCTGAAAACTAATCCTGTCCAACCACCTCTTTTTACAGAGGAGAAAGAAACAAAAGGTCAAAATGTGGAACTGACTTACCTAAGGTCACCTAGCAAAAATCTGTGACTGAGTCTAGGGAAGTAATTTTCTCCTTCTCCTTTTCCTCCTTCTTCTCTTTCCTCCTCTTCTTCTTTCTCTGCTTCCTCATCCTCCTCCTCTTCTTTCTCTTCCCCTCTGATGCCTTTCTTGTGTGAAAATGGCACAACGTTGCAGACAAAGACAAAACATAAGGTAATTCCTACCTTCATGTAACTTACAATCTACTGGAAGGGTACAACATATACATAGATAGTCAAGGGATTGGACCTGAGATTTTCTTGGTTCAGGGAATTCCCAGATGAGGAAACTCCCTCTACTGATACAGGCTGACATCTATCCAACTTACAATCTTAGAGAACTTCCTGGGGATCAGATATATTAAGTGATTTGCCTGGGGTGACCTATGACCAATATTTATCAGGGATCTAGAATTTTTTGATTTTGAGGCCAAGCTCTCATTCCACTGGAAACAACTGCCTCTCTGTGAAGATTATTATATACAAAGTAATTTTATAGGAAAAAGAATACTAGCTAACCAACTAATTAGGGTCACTATGAAAGGCCTCATGTAGGAGGTAACACTTAGCTGTGCTTTGGAGGAAGCTGGAGACACTAAGAAGAAGAGGTGAGAAGGACGACTTTTCAGATAGAGAGGACCACCTGTGCCAAAGAACAGAGCTGGAAAATGTAATGTCACATACAGGGAACAAAGAGCAGAACAGTTTAGCCGGAATGGGCAGTACGTGAAAGGGAACAATGGGAAATAAGACTGGAAAGGTAGGTGGAAATAAGATGGTAGAGGCTTTAAAACTTGGCTAAGGATTTTTGTATTTTATCCTCGAGGCAATAATGAGTCACTTTTTTTTACTTTTTGAGTGGGCCAATGATATGATTAATTCTGTATTTTAGGAATATCAGTTTGGCAGTTGTGGAGAGGATGGGAATGAGAAAGCTTAGAAGCAGAAAGACTAATTAGGAACCTATTGCAATAATACAATCAAAAGGTGCTAAGGACCCGAACAAAAATAGAGAACTGTGGGAGTGGAGAGAAGGGAACAGGTGTGAGGGATGTCTAGGAGGCAGAATCAACAAGACATAGTAACTAATAGGATGTGGGGGTGAAGGGGATGGAAGAGTTGAGGATGACTCATTGTGAACCTCAATGACTAGAAGTATAATGGTACACTGAGGAGAGATAAGGATGTTTAGAGAGGGATTTCTGGGGGAAAAGGAAGGGGGAAATGAGTTTTGCCTTGAATATATGGAATTTGATGTGTTTATGTGACATCTGGGTGGAGACAAATAACAGGCAGCTAATAATATGGGACTGAAGCCCAGCAGAAAAAACAAAGCATTTCTTAAAGGAGCTGCCTCTGAACTTTAGCTTTTTGTGACTGGATGGGGAGCTTATCAATGAACTCAGTTTACAAAACAGTATAAAAGAGAAAAGCAAAGGTGAGTGACTGAGGAGGAATCCAAAAAGAGTGGCATGGCCCTAAAATAATAGAAATAGGAAAATTAAAACCTCCAAGAAGCTAAAGCTGATGATAAATGTTATATACAGTGAAAGAGGGATCATTTTAGCTGTGTTGAGAGAAATAGAAGGAACAAAGAAGGGGAAGAACCATTGCCTAACATAGGTATAATGGACAAGGGAGAAAAAGTAGAACTTATTCATTTGCTTCTGTTTTCTCTACCAAGGAAAGTTATCCTGGACCCAGAAGGCTAGACAAAAATGGTTGAAGGAATTGAAACTCAGGATAAGTGAGGAGATGGTGAAAGAATACCTAGCTGCCTTCATGGAGTTTAGATCACTAGCCTGGAAAACTAAATCTTAGATTAATGAAGGAACTTGTGAATGAGATAGTCAATGGTATTTCCATAATTTTGGAGGAAGAGGGTCAAATGGGAGAAGAACTGTAGGACCCAAAAAGGGAAGATGTGGTTCTATTTTTTGAAAAGGAGAGAAGCCTGTATGCTAGGCTAGTGAGCTTGATGCTGATTCCTGGAACAAACTTAGAACTTTATTAGGGGGATGGTTTTTGAGAAGAAATGGAACCCATGATTACTGTGAGCCATAATGGGGTATTAAGAACAAGGCAGGTCAGAGGACCCTAATTTCCTGTTTGTGTATAGGGTTACTGAGATAACAGATGATGACATGCAATAGACATATTATACCTGAGTTTCATGCATGCAGAGAATCTGGTGGACAATATATTGAGATATGAACTCTGAAATTCAAAGATTCGATGTGTGGAGTACACTTCCTGCTCTCCCCAACCCCTTTTTTGTAGATCTTATATAAATGTAGGACCATACAGTTATTTTATGCTATGTGTTTTTGAAGTAGAGTCATAAACTTAGAGCTGGGAAGTACTCTTAGAGGATGTCTTGTCCAATCTCATTTTACAGATGAAGAAATTGAGGTCCAGAGAAGTTAGTTGACTTGTTCAAGGTCACAAGGTATTAGGTATCAGATTTGGGATCTGAGTCAAATTCTTCTGATTCCCAACCTTTCCACTGAACCATACCTAACCTCATCTTATAATATATCTCCATGTCTTTTTTGTTTCCATGCTGGGACCTGAGAAGTTGTGAACTTAGTGCCTTTACAGCTTTTGGAAAATGACTTTCAAGGGACAGGAACACTTCATGCCTTTTTGCATATCTTACCCATTGGAGTGTAAATTCTTTGAGATCAGGTCTGCTTTTGCCTTACTTAGCACAGTACCTGGTACATTAAAATGGATGCTTATTGACTGACTGACAGTTGAGATTTAGGGACAGGAAGGGAGCAGCCATTGTCTTAGAACTCTGAGGACTGTACCAGGGTCTCTTCCTCCCTCATGTTAAGGTTATCTGAAGTTACTGCATAAAATCAAAGAGATACTATAATATCTAGGTTGGCTATTCCACTTTAAAAATCATGTCTTTGGGGCGGCTAGGTGGCGCAGTGAGTAGAGCACCGGCCCTGGAGTCAGAAGGACCTGAGTTCGGATCAGGCCTCAGACACTTAACACACACAAACAAAAACCTAGCCGTGTGACCTTGGGCAAGTTACTTAACCCCAATTGCCCTCCAAAAAGCAAAACAAAATCATGTCTTTGCTTGAAAAATTCCCTGAAACATTTTTACCTTTTATATAAGAAACAGAAATGAAAACGACTTTTGAGACATCTAGTTAGAGATGATACATCAAGCCTCTTGCACTCTTTTACCCTCCCCTTTTCGCTCTCCCTCTCCCTCCTCTTTCCTTCCCTCCCCTCTCCTCCCCTCTCCATTTCCCTGCCCCAGTTTCTTCCCCTCCCACCATGAACCGTCCAAAGTCTTGGGTACCAGCAATACCAGAGACCCAGGTGTGATGACAAAGTCAGCAAAATCTATTTACCTATGTTCCTTCTAAGTGTCAATCCCTCTCCCTTAGGATGTGTTGACAACAGAAGACAAAAGGCTAGCACAGAGAACTCAGCACACACATGACCAGGATCGAGAGGGGTCTAAAATATATATATATATATCACACAAAAATTTGTTGAAGGAGCTGGAAACATTTAGTTTGTGGTTACTTTCTCAAGGGTTGTTATATGGAAGAGGGATTAGAATTGCAATGGCAAACTAATCCAGTATCTTTGCTAAGAAAACCCCAAATGCGGTCACAATGAGTTGGACACAACTGAAATGACTGAACAACAAAGAAAATGTTATTGAGTCCCTTCAATATGCCAAGCTCTATGCTAAGGACTTTGCAGAATAAAGGAGAAGTATAATCCATGGTCTCTGCTCTTGAGAGAAGTTTACAGACTAGCAGGGAGACAAACACATACATAACAGCAAGTAGAAAATAATTAAAGACTGTATCTAAGTCCTTATTATATAGTATATGAGGATGTTTTGTGGCTCAGAAAATGGACTTGAACCATTGGGAATGGTTTGGTGAAACAGGTGAATTCAGGTTGAGTCCTGAAGGATGATTAACATTTAGATAGAAAAGAGAGGGCTGGTATGTTAAATCTAGGAGGAAAATTGGTTCTACAGTCAGCTTGGGTTCAAATTCCACCTTTTTTATGCATGTAAATTGCTTGAACATCTCAGTTCATGTTCTTGAGTTTGTTCAAAACTAAGGGGTTTGACAGATGACTTTTGAGTTACTTTCCAATGCTTAGATGATACTATGATCCTATGACCTGCATGATGAAAGGCATGAATACCAGGGGACACTGGGGAGACCAGTCTGAGGTGGTGTAGGTACATGTTTGGCACTGGTTGGAATTAAATTTGGAGATCCTGGAGAGGCCTTGGAAACCAGGCAGAGAAATTTTAGGATTGGATGATAGGAAATGGGAAGCCATGGTAGGTGTTTGATTAGGGGAGAGATATAATGGCATTTGTGCTTTAGGAAAACGAATCTATCAGTCCTATTGGATTAGTACATATTTGAGGTAAGTACTGTTCTAGGCTACATGTTACAAACTGGGACTTCGTACAGTTTGGGAGCACAGTGTCGACCATCTTGAGGTAAATTTTCTCGAGATCCTTGATAATTAATATTAATTAATTTAAAGCAACTCCAAATGAACTACAAGTGTTAATCAATCCCAATACTCTAATGAGAAATAATTTGGTAAGCTGATGAGCTAATGGAGTGTTAACAATGAGGCAGAAAGATGACTCACTTAGGTAAATAATTGGATTATATAGCGCACTTGTAATTATCTTCTTCCATTGATATTTTTACAAATGCATAAAGTGGTTTCATTGCATCAGACTGTGAGTTTAATTTGGCAAGAACTTAGCCACTCAGCTGATAGGATCATTTTTGGATCGATTTCTGGAAAATGAGAGTTGAATTATCATGTTCTTTTTCATTTGCAACTCTTAGCTGGGGTTTACCCACTCCAAATTGGAGAGGAAACTTGGCAGCTGTCCAGCAAATTGGTTGCCTTTAGGGATCCAATCAGGATTATTAAGCTACAACACTATACTTTATATTTGAATGGAACTTTCTAATATAAGAAATATATTATTTCATTTGTTCTTATGATATTTCTATAAGGCAGGCAGGGCAGATATTATTCACCCCACTTTTTATAGATGAAGAAAGTGAAGATTAGAGAGGTTAAGTGACTATGGTCAACCAGCTAGAAATTTTGGAATGGAGATTTGAATCTATATCTTTTTACTTTAAGTCCAGTTCATTCACTTGCTGTCTTAGTGATCAATCTATGATTACTTCTATGATTACTACCCCTACCTCTATGATTACTTGTTGACTAAGAGGGTTAAAAGTTTCTCTCCCTCTTCCTCCTTTCCACCCATGGGCATTTATTAAGTGCCTATCATATTCAACACATTGTACTAGTCCAGGGTCGGGAACCTGTGGCCTTGAGGCCTCATGTGGCTCTCTAGGTCCTCGAGTGCTGTCATTTGACTGAACACCAACTTCAAAACAAATCCCCAGTGGCCTTGAGGCTGCAGGCTCCCCACCTTTGTACTAGGCACTAGATGAAATACAAAGGAAACAAGATTCAAGGACATGAGGCATTGTAGAAGGGCTAGAGTGAACCATGAAACTAAGAACTATGAAATCATAGTTCTAAAGGAGGTTTGTTTAGGGGGAATAGATAAAATGAACTATGGCTTTGTTTAATCCCATCTGGACAAAATTATTTTCTTTTAATGACTAAAAGAGACATAGCTGACAGAATATATTCATTTCTAGTCACAGTTTTTTTGGAAATGGGAAAAAATTAAACAAATGATTCAATTACTACAATCAACATAGTTATGTTATCATTTGTAAATCCTTTCTGTTTTCTAAAAATATTCCAACTCCCAACTGTCATTGACAAGAATATTGGAATTCAGGGGCAGCTAGGTGGTGCAGTGAATAGAACAGCAGCCCTGGAGTCAGGAGGACCTGAGTTCAGATCTGACCTCTGACAACACAAAAATTAGCCATGTGACCTTGGGCAAGTCACTTAACTCCAATTGCCCTGCCTTCCCCCTCCAAAAAGCAAAAAAAAAAAAAAAAAAGAATATTGAAATTCAAACCAAGAGAGACCTGGGTTTGAATGTTCTTAGCTATGTGATTGTGGTCAGATTCCTACTTTACCTCTTTAAGTCACACTTTCCTCCTGCATAAAATGGGCATAATAACATCTGTAGAACTCACCTTCATTAAAAGAATCTATGTAGAGCATTATCTACATATTTATTATGATCATGATTACCACCATCTTCCTTCTTTCAAAACCCAATGATTCTGTGCCCCATTTAAGATATAAAAGTAGCTGCAAGAGTTCCCATCTGGCCTATTCCTTAGCCTTATCCCTCCTGATTCATTTATTATAGAGCAACCCCCAGCCAATGGTACTGCTGTATCTAGACTCACCTAAAGGTTCTTTTTCCATCCTCTAAACTTTTCAACTCTTTTCCTCTGTGGCAGTCTCCTAGAAGCAGTATCAAGATCTCAATTTCTGGCCTCACTGTACCAGCAGATACTTTAGAAAAGTTTCTTTCCATGTGACCCATTGCAAAGTGAACAGATTTTTAATTAGGAGGGAGATCATTCCTTTTTTCTTGGATGTCCTGGAGACCTGATGACAATTCTACATTATCAACCTGATTCTCAGGAATGATATTCGGCTTCTTGTTTTCAAAGCTTTTAGATAAATAATCATTTTGTTTCCAAAGAGCATCTGTTTATGTCCTGAAATAATGCTTTTTTAGGTTGCTAACTTTACTAATGCAATGATGTACCAAGGCTAAATCATATTACTTAGTTTGCTATCAGCCACTGTCAAGATATCCAGGCTTCGCCTCTTAGTCTTAGTGAGGAGTAGATTGAACCAAATGACTCTTGAGGTACTTTGTGGCTATGAGGGTATGTTCTGACACAGATTTTTTTTTGAAATAGAAAAAAATGATAGGGGAAGGAAAAGGCTGTTTATCTATATCCCCAAAGTTAGGTACTATAGAGAATAGCCAAAAAGAAGAAACAAAATAGCATCTGGGATAACCCACAGAATGACAGAAGGCAAAACCCAATTCAAAGAGAGCTCAGGAATGATGGGACATACTAAAGAATGAACTTCTGAAGACACAAAAAGAAATTATTCCCATGCAGGGGAGGACAACTGAGATTTGTCTAAAGAAATCCATGTGGCTGCATAGGGAATTCACAAACCAATTTCGATTTTAAAAGAAATATACCAAAGATGGAAACAAATCTAGATAACGAAAGATTAATAAAAGTGTAGAATGCCCTATACAAATGCTGTCAGGAATGACAAAGTTCAGAGTTAACTAAGGTTTGAGAGGAAAGCTAAGGACACCAAAAAGGGCTTACTTGAGCTATAGTAGGGGGAAAAGGAGGGTTAAAAAAGAGATAGAACTTTTGCTTGGGGAAGATAGGACAATGACAGCTGACAATAGGGAAAAATCAGAAATACTCAATTGTTATCTTGTTTCTGTTATCTCTAAATGAGAATGACCTTTACACTGGAAATAACAGAACAAAAATAACAGGGAGTTGATACCAAAGCTGTGAAAGGAGACAGTAAAAGAGTATACAGCTTTGTATGAATTCAGATCAATGAGACTAGGTGAGCTACATTATTGGATGCTGAAAAAACTGGCAGATATGATAATATCATAGAAAATGAGAGAGGTACCACAAGATTGGAATAGGGAAAATATTATCCTGATTTTCTTTTTTCTTTTTTTTAAAGCAATTGGGGTTAAGTAACTTGCTCAAGGTTACACGGCTAGTCATTATTTATGTGTGGGTGCTCATTTTCTGAGGCCGGATTTGATCTCGGGTCATCCCAACTCCAGGGCCGGCGCTCTTACTCACTGCGCCACCTAGCTGCCCCTTTAGGGCAATTGGGGTTAAGTAACTTGCCCAAGGTCACACGGCTAGGTTTTTATTTGTGTGGGTTAAGTGTCTGAGGCCTGATCCGAACTCAGGTCCTTCTGACTCCAGGGCCGGTGCTCTATTCACTGCGCCACCTAGCTGCCCCTATCCTGATTTTCAAAAATGGGAAAAGAGTTTGCAGACTATAAACCTTTGAACTTGAGTTCAGTTCATAGAAATATTTTAGGATATATCATTAAAGAGATGGCTGGTGAAACTCTAGAAAGGGAAGCAGTGATTACCAAGATCTAGCATGGTGTCACTGAGAACTGGTCAGGTCAGAATAACTTTATTTCCTTTTTAATAGGATTACTAAAATAGATTTGGGAAGTGCAATGGATATATTTTGCCTAGATTTTTTGTGAAACTTGATAAAATATCACATACTATTCTTGTGGAGGAGAGATATGGGCTAGATAATAATATAATCAGCTGTATTCATAGCTCATTAGATGGGCAGCCTCAAAGAGAAGTTGTCAATCGTTCAGTGTCATTATGGCAGGATATCTCAAAGGGAGTAATCCAATGATTTGTGCTTCTTTACAATTTTGTCAGTAACTTGGATAAAGGCATAGGTGACACGTTCATCAAATTATATGAAGTTGGGAGAGATAGCTAATGTATTAGATGACAGAAAAGGGATCCAAAACAGATTGGGCTGAATCAAATAAGATGACACTCGATAGGGATAAATATAAAGTCTAACGGTGGAGTCCAAAAATTACCTTCACAAGT
Source organism: Gymnobelideus leadbeateri (assembly GCA_011680675.1). NCBI lineage: Eukaryota > Metazoa > Chordata > Mammalia > Diprotodontia > Petauridae > Gymnobelideus > Gymnobelideus leadbeateri. The sequence goes on from WOXC01003339.1 coordinate 16,893, forward strand.
ATAAGGAAGGAGAGGAATAGTTTATAGATGATAAAGATTTATTACGTTCCTGCTACATGCCAGACACTGTGGCAAGTAGGGAGATATGAATATACTCAAGAAGCTTATAACCTAATAGGAGAAGAGAACACACAAAAAAAGGAAGCAGAAAAGCTGGTGGTGGTGGGGTGGGTGAAGAAGTCAATCAGAGAAGTCCCAAAATAGTACAGGCAGGTGAGAAGTGAGGAGATGTTTGAGCCTGAGTTTTCTCCTTAAATGAAGTTTGGAGTTTTGGACCTGCATCCTCCATTCAGAGAGGTGGAGGGGAGTATTGAGGTGGAGTCCCAAGGCTCATGGGATCTTCTAGGAAGACAAGGCTATCCCAATAATCACCTTCCTGAGGCATAGTAGAGAAAGCAGTGGTCAAAGATGTCCAAGAGTAGTACAGGCAGGAAGACTGAAGTTGTTATAGAAAGGACCTGAGGATTTTTGTGGATTGCAAACTCAATGTGAATCTCTAATGTGATGTGGCAGCCAAAAAAAGTTAATGTGATTTTAATTTATATTAAGAAGGACATGAATTTAGAAAGGCAATAGTCCTACTGAACCCTGCCATTGTCAGATCTCATCTGGAGTATTAAGTTCTAGACACTAGGGTTAAAGAGGGACATTCATAATCCAGAGTGTCTAGAGGAGCATTAATTAGAATTGGGAAGGGCCTTGAGTCCAGGACAGAGGACTAGTCATGTCCAGCCTATAGGAAAAAGACAACTCAGAAGGGATATAGCTCTCTTCTGACATTTAAAGGGTTTTCATGGTGAAGAAGGGTAGACTTGTTCTGTTTGGTGTCAGAGGGCTGTCCTAGAGTCATTGTGGAAAGTAAAATGAGACACAATTAGGTTTGATATCAGAAAGACTTCCCAACAATTAGAGCTGTCCAAAAGCAGAATGGCCTTCTTTTAGAGGGAGTGAGTTTCTTTCCTTGGAGTTCTTTTTTTTATTTTATTTTATTTTATTTTATTTTATTTTATTTTATTTTATTTTATTTTATTTTATTTATTTATTTTGCCTTTTGGAGGGGGAAAGGTAGGACAATTGGGGTTAAGTGACTTGCCCAAGGTCACATGGCTAGTTTATGTGTTAAGTGTCTGAGGCCGGATTTGAACTCAGGTCCTCCTGACTCTGCCTGTGCTCTATGCACTGTGCCACCTAGCTGCCCCTTCTTGGAGTTCTTTAAGCAGAGGCTAGATGATTGCTTATTGGGTAGATTATAATGGGGGTTCTTTTTGAGTTTAGGTTGGACTAGAAATTAGCTACTGAATTCCCTTCCAGTTCTCAAATTCTGTGATTCTATCCCTCATGTTCTTTCCATAGAAACCAAAATGCATCCCCTGAACCCTCTGGAAATTAATACTGACTTTCACATCAATAAATTTTCCTTGTTTACCTCAATTTTGGGTCAGCAATAGGTGCTATATTATACTTGAATGACAGTCACCACACTCTGCTTCTACCAAATTGAGTAGAGCTATTAGTCTATTAGCCTTCAAGGTTCATACTATAGGAAAACATTGTAATGAAATCAGGAGGAAGTCACAGATTCTCTGAATTGGAAGGTACCTTAGAGGCTATCTAGTGTAGGGGTATCAATGTCAAGTAGAAACAGGGGCCACTAATCCATGCATATGAATTCCTGTGGGTGCATATAGACTTAGTTTTAAAATGTAATGTTATCTATGTTTTATTATATTTAGACTTATTTTGTTAAATATGTCCCAGTTCCATTTTAATCTGGCTTAGGTAGCACTCAGAAGTTCTGGGGAGTCCTACAGTAATGTCGGATGTCTTTGATCTCATGCACCCTGCATCCCTAACAGAATTCCCACCTTAATACAATCCAGGACCAGTAACCATTCAGGCTTTGCATTTAGACCTCCAGCTAGAGGGAACCCACTACCTACCACTTGTGAACAGCTTTAATTGTTAGGAAACTTTTGTTTCACATTAAACATTAAATTCATCCCTTGCAACATTCACCCATTGCTCATAGTTTTATCCTTTGAGATCAAATAGAATAAGACAATCTTTCTCCCCGATGACAACCTTTCCAATACCTGAAGACGTTTATTATGTTCCCCTGAGTTTTCTTTTCTTAAGGCTTGAAGTTTCTTGAAGCAATCCTTGATTTGACTAAGTATTCTAATTGCCTTCCTGTGGACATTCTCTGGCTTATCATATTCTTTTTAAATTGTGACATCCAGAAAAATGAACACAAGACTCCAGGTGTTGTCTGTCTAGATAAAAGTGTGGGGGCTCATTTTCTGAGGCCGGATCTATTGACTTCTTTTCCCTAGAAACTATGACTCTTTTCATACAGGTGAAAGTTTTTGGCTGCCATATGACACTGCTGGATCATCTTTGTCTCCCTGCCTACTAACAACCCCAGGTCTTTTTTCTGACACACCGCTATCTAACTTTACCTCTCTCATCTTGTACATGTGAATCAGAGCTTTTTAAGCTCAAGCATAAGATTATTTCTGTTAAATTTAATCCAGTTGAATTTAGCCCAGTGTTCTAGTCCATCAAGAATTTATTAGACCTTTACCAATCATTCTGAATATTAGCTATCTCTCCTCGCTTTGAATCACCTATGAATATGATAAGCATTTGCTCTATGCTTCTGTCTAAATTATCAATAAAAATCTTAAATAGCTGAGGACCCACTGCAGTGGGCCATTCCACTAAAGAATTACTTCTGAAGGAGGTTTAAGTTAGATCAACATATTCTTTTGAAACTCAGTGACTTCAAACTAAAGGGGCATATAAGGAATGGGATAAAATATGCTAGAAAACATGACTCAGAAGTAAGAGATGAGAGAGATATAAATCTTATAGACTGTAGAGAAGACTAAATTATCTGTGTCATGCACACTGGTTTACAGGAAGGAAATTAATGAATACAGAAGGATGGTGGCCACCAAAAACATCAAACAAATGAAACTGGTCATAATAAAAAAGCAGTAAATTACTTTTTAGCCATGTGGGAATAATTTTCTTTTTTGTTTTTTAGAGGGGGTAAGGCAGGGCAATTGGGGGTAAGTGATTTGCCCAAGGTCACATGACTAGTGTTAAGTGTCTGGGGCCAGATTTGAACTCAAGTCCTCCTGACTCCAGGGCTGGTGTTCTATTCATTGTGCCACCCAGCTGCCCCAAGGGAATAATTTTTTAGTCAGCTGTCCATTTATAGTCAGATAATCAACTTTTCAGAGTAAAAATGAAAATCAATACCAAAGTAGAAGAAAGAATAACAATAAGAAAACAGTATCCAGTCAAGGCAACTCCAGCCTGATCTATTTAAACAAATTACTGATGCTGAAAAAGAAGAAATGGCAGGTGGAGCAGATATCATCATGGACTAATAATATTTTCTAAGGAAATTCAACTGATATCAATCAATTACCAGTGGGAAAAACTCAAAAGAACCTTGCCACTTCCTCAGATAGAATATACTTGTACTACTCACCAAGCAGGAAAATGACAGCCAAGGTCAATGTTGGTTTTCAGATGAAAATAATTTGTTAGCAAATTATCAACAGAGAAGGATTATCCTATACTTGATTGTATGCCACCATGGGGGTGGGGTAAGGGAGGGAGGGAGAGAAAATCTGAAACTCAAGGAATTGTGGAACTGAATCTTGTAAACTAAAAGTAAACAAACGAATTAATAAAGACCAAAAAAATAAAAAAAAAGGATTGTGGACAAGCATTAAAACTATCACTTTATAAAACAATAGTAACAGTGGAGAATAAAACAAGTTTAAAGAAAACTTAGTGAGAGACTCAGTTTAGCAAAATAATCCTGAGGGCATTTAAGGATGAAACAGAAAGGAGGACAACAAATGGAAAATGACATTGGTTTGTAAGATTTTAAGAACAAAATCTTTTTCTTAAATGGTAGCAGAACCTCCACATTTGGTCTTTGCCATCATAGCCCTCGATGTGCTGCAAGAAGTAGACATGAGGGTGGAGAAAAAAAGTGCAGGAAGAATAGTCTAGATCATTTACACGCAGAGGAGACCCATGTGGGAGGCGACAGGTACTGCATGAAGGTGATGGATTGAGACCAGAATTGAATATGAAGAAGAAAATGGACTAGATTACTTTTGAGGAAACTTTGCAGTTTTCTTTTTAATGACTCCAAGCTACTCCCTGAAATAAAAGTTTAGCTTTCTGCCTTATCTTTCCAAGTCTGAGACCTCCAAACTGCTCTTTATTATCTCCTTACTTTGGACTGCTGTGCTCATTTCCACCTCCCAGGGAACTTCAATTCAACCCCTGTCTCCCCCAGCTCTAATAGGTGAAGGTTTTGTCTTTTCTTGTGAATGTCTAGACGTCTATGAAACTTGACACTGTTTTCTTCCCTTGCCCAAATGATTGCCATCTACTCCTCTTTCCAGCATGACTTGATGCGTTACCCTGCCTCCTAGTAGAATGTAGTCTGTTCTAGGGTAGAGACTATCTTGTTTGCTTATACATGTATGCCCAGTGCTTAGCATTGTGTCCGACACATAGTAAGTGATTAATAAAATATCTATGTTGCCTTACCTATCATTGATGCTAAAGGTTATGAGTCATGAAATGTCTCAGTCTCTGAGGGAATAAGGTCAAGGGTCACTTAAAGGGCACCCAAGAAGTGAGCCTAAGTAAGTTGCTACCCATTCACAGCAAAGAATTGCAGCAAAGAACTGTAAATAATGCCATCAGGAAGATGTATGATAAGAAAAGAAAGTGCCTGTTGTGATCAAGGGATAAATGATGAATGGTCCTCATGCTCCATTGGTATTCATATAACCCAAAAGAAATTAGAGGAAGAATATAGCACATTGGGCAGATTTCCTGTCAAGTATTTATGAAAAGATATGGATAACAGTCTTGCAGGATGAGAGGATATGAATGCGTTGTGACTGACATTGGAGGGAGGACCTAAACTGATGAGAGAAACTGAGTCAATTTGAAGGACTTCCGCTTCTGAGGTATTATCGTCTCTACTTTGAGATTGATAGATTGGGGCTACAGATCTCTCTTAAGACAGATATATTTCCTCACATAACTTTCCTCACATAACTCTCTACTCTCCTACCTCTCTACCTATTGGAACTCTACCTTCAATAGCTCTAGTCAAATGTCATCTCTATCATATAATCTTTGAAAATCAATTCTTCTAAACATTATTTGTACCTCTGTGTACATATCATGTTCTAACTTATGTTTTGATTATTTGGATAAGGGTCATTCATGAGAACCTAAACTCTGCTTTATTTAATCTTTATATGTCCTTTAATACAATGTTCGGTATATAGTAAGTTTTCAGTAAATGTTTGTTGATAGTCAATTGTACATTAAGGCAATGTTAGGAATAACTGTGAGTTATTGCATGATGTATTTAATGGTAAGAAAGTAAAGAGACTAACTTTATTGGCCTGGCCATGTAATGCACGTTTTTGCTTGAGAATCACGAGCCAGGACCTACATTGGGGATTGCAGGCTGTTAGAGACAAGAATATTTCCCAAACTTAATTTTATTTACAAGCAATCCTTCCTTCCTGGGAAGGTTGGCTGGGGTGGGTGGAAAAAAAGTCAGTGCTAATTATACCATAAAGGAAATAATTGGACAGGTAGTCTATGCTTCAGATGTGTCTGAGTTACAATTGAGCAACCCATGACACCCTCCATTAATTTAATTAAGTTAATTTTTTAATGCATCCCTTTCAAAGTTATAAAGTACTTTATGGTAAGAGGCAAAACGAGATAATGAGATAATGTTTTATGGAAACAGTTGCAGCAAGTTTCCAGTCATTAGTGAGACAGAAGAATACATTAGAAAATGCATGGATAGAAGAAAAGTCTAAAATAGTAACTTAAGGAAGAACAAAAACATGATGTGGGCTACCAAAGCCCTTCTGAGATTCTCTATAGAGAAAGCCTTGATGTACTAGCCAAGGTCAAGAAAGGGTCTAGATTGGGAGCAGATGAATCTATGTTTTCCCCTGAGAAGGTAGAATAAAGCACACTTGACTCATTGGGAATTATCACTTGGACCAATACCTGATCTGGGAGTCAGAAGACTTGGGTTCCAATTTCAGTTTTGTTTCTGAAAATTTTCCCCATTTTACAGATGCAAATATACTATAGGTAAAATTATCTCTGTTTTTCAGATAGGGAAAACAAAGTTGAAAGAGGTTTAGTTAGTTTAGTTAGTAACTTTTCCATGATAGCAGTCTTCCTAGTGTCCGAAATAGAATTTGCATTCAAGTCTTCCTAGTTTTAAGTTATAATAATAAAACAAAGTGGTTGTATGAGATGCAGGTCTTCCTGACCCAATATAGGATAAAAATGAGGTGATTGTATTAGAACCAGTTCTGCCTCATCCCAAGTATAGAACTAAAATGAAGTCTTTAGATTAAATGATCTTTAAGGTCCCTTTTAGCTTCCAAAGTTCTGGTATCATTGGTTTTCCCTTATGCAGTTTTTCCAATGAAAGAAACTAAGAGGCCTGAAATGGAAGTTCCAGAGGAATTTAACTTTCCATGCCCTTGAATTAAAAGGCAACATCTATGCCAAATAATTAATTTCATTTTATTGGTGGGTTTTGGAAGATGGGACAAAGAAAAGGAAACGTGATCTGTTTGGTGCTACCACTGAGACGTTAGTAGGTAAACTGACTTTAGGTAAAACACATATGCTAGGGAGTTGGCAGTCTATCACAAAGGGGTATGAGTGATAGAGGTCAAAAACCCCTCCCTTGTATCCAATTTACTTTTTATGATACCAGTAGAATGTAAGCTTCTTAAAGAAATTTTTAAAAAATCTGTGTTCCCATAACCTGTGACTATGCTTTGTGGGTGCTAAATAAATGCTTTTGAAATGGAATCGACTGCCTGAAAGATGCCACCATTATTTCTTGTTTAAATTAATGTCAGGGTACAAATATGTTGTATGGGTAGATAAGGACTGGAGCTAGGATTTATTGGTATAGGATATTTCCAGTGTGGATCAGTAACTTCTTTTCAATTTGGGCTTAGAGTTTTCTAGAGCAGTGAGAGTCTGAGTGACTTGTCCAGGATGATACAACCATCAGGTGCTAAAGATAAGACTTGAACCTGATACTCCCTGACTCTGAGGCCAGCACTTTATCCATGATGGTTTACACCACACTGTCTCTCTGCTTTGGTAGGATGACATATCGCTCTTTTATACAAACATCAGATCTGGAAGAGGCCGTCAAGATAAATCTAGATCAAATGTCATTTAAGTGAGGAAGAAACAGACAGATTGAAGTTAAACGAGCTGTCACATAGCTAGATAATAATAAAGGCAATGTCAAACCCCAGGTTTCTTGATTCTCAGGCTAATGCTTTATTCATTATGTCAGTCTGTCCTCATACAACTGATGTATCACTTTAATCTTATTAGCATATCCTAAAGGGGATCAGATGCAGGACAAACATTTTAGTGGAAAAGGTGGGATATAGTTAAGGGCAGCTAATTGATACAATAGGTAGAGAGTTGAATTGGGAATCAGTAAAATCTGAGTTCAAATCTTGCCTCAGTCACTTGCTAGCTGTGTGTCTCTGGATAAATCAAAACCTGTGTTTGCCTCCAATTCTTCATCTATAAAATGGTCATAATAATAGCACCTACTTTGCATAATCCTGAGGATCAAATAAAGCATGCTTTGAAGACCTTAAAATGCTATGTAAATGCTAGTGATTATGATAATGAAGTCGGAGTTCCTTACATAGGAATCAAGAGTTTGTGGGTATGAGTGGAGGAGATTCTACAGGACCAATTCTGAGAAGAATTTAGCTGTGGGCAAAGAAAATGTCTCAGCACAGTAGAGCGCCTGGTCACAGAATCCTAGATTTAGAGCTGTCTCAGAATCTATTCCCCTTACTTTATGGATAAGGAAACTGAGTCCTAGAGAGGTGCAAGCTCATAAGGAAGTGAGTGGCAGAGCCTCGATTTGAATTTTGCACTTGTATTCAAGGGACTTCATTTCAAATCCGGACTCTGATACTTGATTTTTCTCAGACTCAGTTTTCTTATAAAAAACGGGCAGGACCTTAGCAATCACCAGTTACAATCTATTTTATAGCAGAGGAGAGTGAGACCCATAGCCCCAAAGTAGCAAATGATGGAGCTAGTGCACTGAAACCCACCCAGGTTGGTCTCCTGACACTCAGTCAAGTGTTCAGTATACTGCATTACACACCTGGGCTAGGTCCTTGTTTTCTACATATTTTAAATCTTTGTTGTTCCAGGGATAGGTGTGGGAAAGACTGGGGAAAGTTTGGGCAGGGTGATAAGCTCCTGCTAATAGTGTAGGAGATGTTACTGGGAAGGGATTTGAAGATAAGTCTGAAAGTTGAGATATTCCAGCTGTGTAGATGAGAGCAGGATTGGGCATCTTAGGTCTGTCTCTGTGGCCATAAAAGCACCACTACATTTTGTTAAAGAAAACTTATTGACTATAGGCATGGATCCTACATTTAAATATTTGTGCATGTATTTATATGTCCATCTCTGAATGCTGGTTGTATAACCTTGTGGTTGTGTAACTTTGTAGTTGTGTAACCTTGTAGTTGTGTAATTGGTCATTCAACCAATCCGGGACTCAGGTAGCTCCCTAAGATCATTTGCAGAACAATGGCTAGTATGCACTATTTACTGTAACCTTAAACAAACAAACCAAAAAGCAGGAAATTCATACACTGTTTTAAATTATAGGTCTATACAAAAACAAAACGAAACAACCCAAAACAGGACATAAGCCTTTTGGGCAGTGTTATTAGACTTGCCTTATTCATTAGATTGGAAGCTTCTAGAGAATAAGGAAAACTCTTTTCTCCCTTTTTTCATAGTACCTTAGAAAAATAAGGTCCCTATTGGCAGCTAGGTGGTACAGTGGATAGAACACTGGGTCTGCAGTCAGGAAGACTGAATTCAAATCTGGCCATAAATACTTACTAGCTATGCTAACCTGGGCAAGCTAATTAACTACTGTCTAACTCAGCTTCCTCAAAGGTAAAATGAGGTTCCTAATAGCACTTGCTCGCTTCCTTCAGGGATGTTGTGAAGATCAAATGAAATAATAGATATAAAATACTAAGTGTGGTGCCTGGCACATAGTAGGTCCTAGATAAATGCTTATTCCTTTCCCCTTTCCTTCCTTCCAGATATGTATTTAACTGGCAGATAGAGAAGAATCTATGAAGTCATCAGGTACCATGATGCCTTAGGAAGAATGTATTGGGGAATCTGAGATAAATAGAAATCAGGGGTTTCAGGAGGCAACCTTGTGAATGGATAGCATTCACTAAATTTCCTAACCTTCATCCACTTTTTTTGATTTTGTGATTGAGTCATAGTTTGCTTCATATTGTATGCGCTAAAGAGTAGAGCATGTTCCCTCTTCCTTGGGGTTAGTCAGTTGTTTTCAGTCATGTCTGACTCTTTGTGACTTCATTTGGGGTTTTCTTGGCAGAGATACTAGAGTGGTTTGCTGTTTCTTTCTCCAGCTCATTTTAAAGATGAGGAAACTGAGGCAAACAGGTTTAAGTGACTTGCCCAGGATCATGTAGCTAGTAAGTGTCTGAGGCCAGATTTCAAATAGGAAGATGAATCTTCTTGACTCCAGGCCTGGCATGCTATCACCTGTGTCACCTAGCTGCCCCACCTCCTCCTTAGCCCTAAACAAAAAACTCAACCTTCCACAGGGCTTACTTAAAGAAGAGAGAAAAAGAAAATCTCTGTTTTCTGTTTAGACAAGATGTATTTTTCAGGCTTGTTATTGATTTTGGGTGTTGTTCCTGCAATGTGTTATGGGGGAAAAGGTGACTGGATTTTATTTCCACAAGGAAATAAACAACAACAACTCTGTGGCTTTTTCTGGATGCCACAAATCAGTGCTTTCAGAAGAAAAAGCATTTTGCAGGAAAACACCATAAATCAGAGTATTGGGGCTTTTTCTAATGGGGCTTTCATTTCCTAGAGACTTGCATAGTTTTTCTTTCCTCCTCTGCCTCTTGCCAACTTAAAATATTGTGGGATTTACTTTTCAGATTTTAGGGCAGAGAATAAAATCTCCATATATGGTTATGTACAGAAGAGATAGATTTCCATCTTGGAATTGGAAGAATCTTCAGAATTCATCAGAATTCATCATGTCCACCCTCCCTCAATTTATATATGAAGATACCAAGACTCAGAGAGATGAGTAACTTGGCCAAGGTCACACAAAGCAGAGCAAGGACTAGAATGCAGGTCTCCTGACTCCCAGTTCACAGCTCTTTCCATTACCCCATGCTGTCTCAACTGAATCAAGATATGAATCTTACTAATGAAATACCATTTAGAAATATGACTCTTGTATTCTTTGGTATTACATTATTAGTAGATAAGTCATAATGTTTCTGAGCATCCTGTCTGTTGTTCAGAAGATATTTGAAATAGCACATTTCATGGGACTAAAGAGAGCTCTTATTGGTTGTTTTTTTTTCAATGGACAGTTACATAGAAGATAAAAAATGAGTCCTTTTAAAAAACAATTAGGTGGGAGGTAGCCGGTTCCTGAGATGGAAGGAGGCAAAACATGAAGGGAAAATGTAATAGGTTTTGGAAATTAAAAAGCAAGTTAATTTGTCTTTGCTGTGCAGAAGAGACTGTTTGTGTGGTACTCATGCATTGCTGGTCATTCTGTTTGAATCACTTAGCCATAAAGGTAAGATAGTGTTCTGTGGACTGCCATGGTTATTTTTTTTTTTTTACCTCTAGTTAGAATAATGCCCTCAAGAGAAATGAAGCATTTCTTTTAAGAAAAGTGAGAAAAGACATATAAGAGGCTGTGGGCTTCTTATCTCACAGTTCAGGATATTAAAAGATTTTTCCAATACCTACACTTGCCTAAGAGGTTTTTGACAAAGCAGAAAATCTCAGAAGGGACTCTTCTGAATAGTGGAGCAGAAAAAGTGTGTGTGTGTATAAGTGTGGCAGGGTAACCTTGGACAAACATGATCATGTCAAACCAGACTGCCTAATTCCCATGCCCGTGGGCAGAGCTGATGTAGCAGTGAGATCACCCACATTAAAGCTAGAAGACTGAGTTTGAAATCCAGCTCTAATACTTATTGGCTGGGTGAACCTGGGCAAATCTCTTATCCACTCTGTGCTACAGTTTCCTCCTCAGTAAATTGGGAAAAGGGGCAGCTAGGTGGTGCAGTGGATAAAGGACTGAGCATGGAGTCAGGAGGATCTGAGTTAAAATCTGACCTCAGACACTAGTTATGTGACCATGGGCAAGCCACATGGCCCTTTTTGCTTCAATTTCCTCATCTGTCAAATGTACTAGAGAAGGAAATGGCAAACCACTCCAGTATCTTTGCCAAGAAAATCCCAAATAGGGTCAAGAAGGACTGGGCATGACTAAACAACAACAAATTACATATTAGATTGTTGTGACCAAAGAATTCATCTTCAGCAAGCTAGCCTACTGTGTATTCCATTTTGAATTATAGTAATAGAGGAAGCTGGTGGTATAATGTATAGAATGCTAGATTTGGGGAAGACCTCAACTTGAATCCTACCTCAAACACTTCCTTACTATATGACTCTGGGCAAGTCACTTAAACCTGTTTTCTTCAGTTTTCTCACCTGTAAAATGCGCTGGAGAAGGAATTGGCTAACCACTTTAGTATCTTTGCCAAGGAAGCCCCAAATGGGCTCATGAAGAGTCAGACATGACTGAAATGACTGAACAACAACAAAATTTGAACCATGATGTTTGCATTGTCTAACTGCTAGAGTTCTTGTGAAGAAAGCATTTTGTTAAGTTTTAAAGTATGATAAAAATGTGAAATAATATTAATAATATTATTATTCTTCAGTCTGAGTCAGTGAGGGTATCCATCTGATCCAAACTTTCTCCCTCCTCTTTCATAATTCATCATGATAAACCTTGTAAAAAAAATCTAGGTTTGGATCCAGCATCTGTTACTTGCTAAGTGTGTGACCCTGGGCTTTTGTGAGTCTTAATTTCTTCTGTGAAATCCTAGCATTAATACTTGCACTAGCTACCTTATAGGGTCATTTTGAGGATCAAATGAGATGATGGAGATTCAATGCATTGAGACTAAAGTCAAAAGAGGCTGCTATTATTTTTATTGTAAAATTGCCAGTTATGAACGAAGTCTGTATTTGTACTTTCTCTGACTCCCTGTCCTCGTAATGCTGGAGCTGGCTTCATAAATATAAGACAACTCAATGTATGAAAAAACCACCCGGTATGAATTTTAGCCAATTTACTACCTGTTAGAGCATACGTTAAAATTGGAAAAATGACCGGAAGGGTTTGAAGACTTGACTAAGTCAAGCCATGTATGTAGGCCACAGACAGACTTAATGGTACCATGTTTATTTGGCCACTTTCTAGTTTTGCATTTTTGAACTATGGGGTACCTTGTTCAAACTCCCAAGGAGCTACAGCCACGTAGATAATGGCCCAACTGTGCAAAAGGCTAGGCTATTAGTTCTGTGAATGACTTGGTAAGAGAACTACATAGCCAAAGGCCTTGAGTAAATCAAAAGATTGATGATTCTAATCCTGAGTTTAGTCACCCCAGTCTTAGCCAGATACTACCACAAGACAACCAAGAAACCTTAAAACTGCTTACGTATCACCAACACATGTCAAGAGATAGAGCTTTTAAAAATTATATATGAGGCAAGTAAAATTGGCCCTTTTGAGACTGCCATTTTCTTTAGGAATCTGCATTCTAACTATGGTCAATTAGACTTGCTGATCCTCCGGACTTGGAAAAATATCTCTTCTACCTGGAAGTATCTGGGGCCCCATCAGCAGCTGGGTTCCTTGTACCTTACTATTAGAGTGAGGATTAGTTGACCACACTTTAAAATATCTCTCTAAAAATCCCACTAAGATACATAAATTGGATGGTTGGGGATGTTTTTCATTTTCTCTGGTGTGAATATGGAGTTACCATTTTCCCTTTATTCAAAAGGCATTTATTTATCCCCCACTATATTCTAGGTGCTGTGCTAGGTACTGGGAATCCAAACACAAAAATTAAACAGTTCTACCTCTAGGGAACTTACATTCTTAAAAGGGAGATAATATGGTCCTGTGGGTTTATATGAAATAGATACAAGGTTAATTTTAGGGGACGCATTATCAGCTAGAGAGAATTAGGCAAGGAAGTGGCAACTGAGATGGCTTTTGCATGACACTTGGAATTCTAAGAGGTATATGCATGGAGGGAGTTATGTTCTAAATATGAGGTACAGTTTGTGCAAAGGCATGGAGAGAGGGAATTTGACATTGTTTCTGAGGAACAGTAAGGAGGCCTATTTGACTGGCAAAATATGGTTGGAAAATAGGAGATAGGAAGCAGGTTGTAAATGTCAAACAGAAATTTATATTTGGTTTTGGAGGCAATAGGGAACCACTAGAGTTTATTGAGCAGAAAAGTGACATGGTCAGACCTGAGCTTTGGAAATATTACTTTGGTAGTTATTTGGAGGATGGATTGGAGTGGGATTAGTCTAGAAACTAGAAATCCAATCCGAAGGCTATTGAAATAATTCAGGCAAGGGGTAATAAGGACTAGGGTGGTGGCTATGTGAATGTAAAGAAGGGAATGAAGGTGAAAGATGTTGCAGAGGTAGAATCAATAAGACTATAAAATTAATCAGATATGTGGGATGAAAGAAAGAAAGGATTCAAGGATGATTCTAGGTTGTGAACTCAAGTGGCTAGGAAGAATGGTCTATTCCCCATTTTCTAATTTCTATTCAATGGAAATAGGGAGGTTCAAATGAAGGGCGGGGTTTTTTTTTAGGGGAAAGAATAAGAAGTTCTATTTTGGACATATTGAGATTGGATTGCCTATGGGATATCCAGTTCAAAATGCTCAGTAGATTATTGATGTTGGATAGGAGCTCAGGAGAAAAGGTATAATAATTAATTATCATATTATAATTGCTATTATAATATAATATGATGAGATAACATAAGATTAAAATATAATCATTACTATAATCATTAAGTCAAGCCCTCATCATAGAGATGATAATTGAGCCATGGAAGCTGGGAAGGTCATCCTGACTAAGAATGTCAAGAAAGCAGAGCCTTAGGCTACACCCAAAGTGAGCATGTGAGAGATGGATGATGGTCCACCAAAGGAAAGTCAAAGAGCCATTTTAAAAAAAGTAAAAAGAGAAACAGGGGATATCAGTCACAAAAACCAGGGTGGAGGGTCCTCAGTAGGTGAGGGTGATCACTGGGGTCAAAGGTGAGAGGTCAAGAAGGATGAAGATTGAGAAGAGACTATAAGATTGATAGTTACCACTATTAACTTTAGAGAGAACAGTCTCAAGTTAGTGACGAAGTCATAGGCAAGATGACAAAGGGTCAAGAAGTAAGTATGAAGATACAATATGCAGGGAATGATAGCATATGTCTTTTTCCTAAGACATTGGCTGTGGAAAGGAGGCAAGGTTAATGTGACAGCTTGAGGGAAATGGTAGGGTCAAGTGACTTTTTTTTTTTTTTTTTGCTTTTTTCTGGAGGGCAGTTGGGGTTAAATGACTTGCCCAAGTCACATGGCTAGGGTTTTGTGTGTGTGCATATGTGTGTGTGTGTGTGTGTGTGTGTGTGTGTGTCTTAAGTGTCTATGGCTGGATTTGAACTCAGATTCTTCTGACTCCAGGGCCAGTGCTCTATTCAGTGTGCCATATAGCCACCCCTCAAGTGACTTTTTTTTAAGGATAAGTAATATTTAAGATGTTTGTATTCCATAGGTAGGGGGTCAGTAATTAGGAAGAAATGGTTATGATAGAGTGCAAATGATTGTGGGAGCAAGCTTCTAGAGAATATGGGAGAGTACAGGATCAATATTCCACATGTAGAAGGGATGGTCTTAGGAGAAGGATTGCTTTTTTATCAGAGGCTAGAATAAAGGAAGAGAAAGTGGGGAATGATTTCAAGGACTTTGGAGATATAGAGAAATAAAGAAAAAGTAACTCATGGACAATGTTCTTTATTTTCTAGTAAAATATGAGGAAAAGTTCTTTGCTGAGAGGATGGGAGGAGGAGATGGTGTGAAGGCTTGGAGAAAGAATGATTTGAAATTGCCTCTGTGGGGAGGAGACAGACCAATAAACCAGAGAAGAGTCTGGATGAGATTAGGTAACATAAATTTGGAGTGGACCCAGTCAGTATATGGCTTTGTGACTTATTCCATTATCCATTAATATATGTGCAGGGACAGAGAAGAGAGGAACATAAGGTTGGCATTTAATAAAACATGGGCTAGGATAAAACAAAAGGACAAAGGATTTGAGAATGGATGACAGTGAAACAGTGAACTGGTTGATTATATAATAAAAACTGCAAAAAGGGAAAAGTGAGAGAGGGAGGGACAGGGAGAGAAGGAGAGAGAGAGAGAGAGAAGGAGAGAGAGAGAGAGAGAGAGAGAGAGTGTGAGAGTGTGTTGGTACTTAACATGCAATATAGGCAAGCCCCCATGGATGGTTAGAAAGCATTTGATGCTAAATAGTTGAAACGTGGATAGGAAAGCCTAATGAATTTTCCTGCCTCCAGTATACTCTCTGAACATTCTGATACAGTACCACACAGGAAAACTCCCAATAACCTAAAGATTTTATATGATGTTTCAGGTATATAGGAGTTCAGCAAGTGTTCTTCAGGGACAATTACTACTGAAACCTGGACCATTTCTGTGGATATGAATATTTGTAGGCATTGCACCAATTTTTCTTTTGACCTTGAGTTTGGAGACTGAACCATTTAATTTTGTCTTTGGTTAGCCATCAAAAGTGATCAGAATCCACAGCTGCCATGTTTAGCCTGAGACTAGGATGTTCTCTGTTGGTTAAGGGTCACATGAAAAGCAAACAACCTTTATTATTCCCTTGGAAGAGCTCTCTTCTTTGTTTCTAATTGGCCCTCAGGGCATTATTAATGCAGATAACTCCTAAATAATGAATATATTCATTTCATTTTTACTCAGTTGTTGAGAAGTAGTGTGCCAGATTTGGATTTAGAAGTTATGGGCTTAGAACTAGGCTCTCTTCTTTACTACATGTGTGACCATGGACAAGCCATCTAAGTTTTCTTTTGGCATCTATCTTTCTAGGATCCTGTAAGCCTGAAATGCATTTTCTAACAGAAATATATTACAAAATATGGCCGGGTTTTTAGACCTTCGTTCTCATCCTTCAAGCCCCAGGTCAAACATTGCACTGCCCAGAAAAACTTCCTTAATTTTTATATTGCCTCTAACTGGCTTTTATCTCTCTTCCTCTGGAGCCTCATCTTGTCTTTTGGGTATCTTGCCTACAACCTTCATTATATTTTGCATTTATTAGAGTTGTTTGTACACATATCCCATAACCCTTACTTGATCATCAGCCTCTTGAAGGAAGGAACAGTGTGTCCATTTATTTTTTAATCTCTCACAGAGCCTTGCACAAAGCAGAAACTAAGTCAGTATTTACTGTTATTTAACCCATAATATAGGCTACCAAGAGCTATACAGGATGAAAAAGCTTGGAGGGATTGCAATTGGCATCCACATTAATAAAATCACAGAATCATCAAAGCATTGATATATAACCACAAGATATTTGAACTACAGCCCTAGGAGTGCCATAGAACCTTACTGTAGTTTATTTTCCCTCTTGTATATTTAGGAAAATGTATTCTAAATTCTTGAGGGGGGTCATATTGGCAGCATATATTACTTCCTATGGTATCATAGATTTTGTGCTGGAAGGAACCTTAGAAGTAATTTGTCCAATCTCTCCAATTTATGGTTGAGAAAACTGAGGCCCAGAGGAATAAATTCAATTCAATTCAACAAAAAATTTAGTGAGCATTGACCGTGTGCTAGGCACTGTTCTGGGGATGGAGAGAGAAACAGAGAAAGAAAACAATTCTTACCCTTATGGGACTCTGATATCCCTTTAGTGGGAATTCTTTCTCCCACATCTCATGCTAACAATTTTTAAGGAGTCTCTGGCTGGAAGAAAAATAGGTAAAGACTGTTGGACAGGATGGAGATGGACTTGTATAAGAGAGTATTGAGACTCTCTAAGGTAGTGGTATCCAATGGCTTCTAGAGGGACTGGATAGTTTTTGAAGTGGGGGTGGGGAGAGGAATAAAGAAAGGGGCTTTGGCAGTAGAGGGGGACTACAATAGCTTTGCACATTGAGTCTAATGGGGGCAGTGAAGAAGGGGCAGCTCTATTAGCACTGAATTCCAGGAGAGGAGTTACCAGAATAGGAGGGTGGGCAGCTAAGTGACACAAGTGTATAGAGTCCCAGGCCTGGAGTTAGGAAGACCTGAGTTCAAAACTGGCCTCAGACACTTAATAGCAGTGTGACCCTGGGCAAGTCACTTAACCCTGTTAGCCTCAGTTTCCTCATCTGTAAAATGAACTAGAGAAGGAAATGACCAGCCACTCCAGTGTTTTGTTTTTGTTGTTGTTGTCAAGAAAATCCAAAATTGGGCCACAAAGAGTCAGATATGACTGAAAATGACTAAATAGCAACAACAGAGTAGGAGGCTTAGGGACTTCAATAGCATTGATCCTTTTGCACAAATCAGCTGGGCCATGTAGGAAGGTGGTTTTGGCCATGGCAGAGGAGTAGCAAACATTCACGCGTGGAAGTCATTCAGAAGTCTAGTTTCTCTGTGTGGGGGACAACATTGAGAAGTAAGTTAGATGTTTTAGGTGGTCCTCTTCTCTTCTGTAGGTCATCTCTTAATTGAATTGTTGTTCTCTGTCATTTTGGCATGTTCTCTGACTCCTCCTTTCCTTTAATTACTTATTAGTTCCACACCAAGGAAAATGGCTTCTGACTTAAATTGGATTATGATCAATCTGTACACATGGCATGATCCTGCCTTTGAATCTGTCTAATTGTTCTAACCCATTATAACATCTCAACTGGGCCCTCTCAAAAATGACTCCCAGAGTAATTGTAGAGGTTTATTGACTGGAAGGAAGTTTTCTTTTATCCTGTAAATGGATGTTTTATGGACATCAACTAATTTCCTTTTATATCCAGGGTGCTAATTACTAGAGGAAACAATTTCCTATTTTACTGGAAAGAAAGTGAGATGTTATTTTTCATACTAAATTTCTTAGGACACAAATCTGGAAAAGTCACTTGGGGTAGAGGAGGCTATTTGTTAATTTAGCCATGGATAATACTAAAGACCATTTGCTTAATTCTGTTTAATGGTAAGGGCCAAATGTCAGTTTCACATTTGCTTTAGTGGTCATGTACTCTTCTCAGCATTAGTGTGTTCTGGGGGTATTGCCAAACTCTTTGTAGCTCTGAGAAAAACAGCGATCTGTCCTCCTATTCCTTCCTTTTGTGGCTGATGATTCTCATTTTACTAGTCTAAGAGTGTGGTATATATGAGTGTCTTCAGATTGTCATGGTTCACAATGTCTCTGCCTTCTGGGAAAACATTACCCTTTTGCCTTCACTGATGCTCTCAAAGGAGTTAATCACACAAACATGGCATAACTGTGTATAACCCTTTTGTCATAACCATCAAAGAAAAAAATAAAACCAAAACATTAATCAACTATAGTAGACGTTCTTTTCTGTTCATGACTCTTCAAAAGCTCAGTAAGTCCCTAGCTTTTTCAGCTATTGTCAAGCCTCCCCAAACTAGGAATTCACAGAGTATAGTTTGGGTGCTTCAATTCAAACCTCCCCTCTCCTGCTGCTGCAGGGAAGGAGGGAGTGTTAGCTACTCATGGAGTCCAGTGTCTCAGGGAGGTACTCTAGGTCCTTCAAAATTTTTTTGGCTTTTGTCCTCATTGTTCTCCTTTACACAGTGAGAACAGAGGATCTTGGCTTACAAAGCACATGGCTGGCTCCGGTCTCTCAGTCCTGTCCAAGTATCCAGAGGGGAAAAATTCACAGGTGCTTTTAGCACCATTTCTCTCTTTTCAGTTCTTTTGTCTTCTTGAAAAACCCTCTGTTACTTGGGTCCCTGTATTATTTATGACTACTTTAAGCCCTTTCTGTATTACCTCCAAAGCTTATTAGGTGGATCTGGCAAGCTCATCAGTAGGTTAGGAGGTAGGGCAGGAGAGTATGGGGAGATGTGTAGCTACTCAACTATGTTAAAATCATCTTCATATAGTCACTTGTAAAGTGGAGATATCTGAATTTGTCTGCTATAGAAGGCAGCTTGCACAAACCCAAATAACAAGTAATTTTCCCTATAGAAATGCAGTCTCTGTAGCACATGAGAATCCCACTGTCGTATGGCTATAGTCAGAGAAGAAGAGCTTACTTTTGCTATTTCCTGGAGATAACATTATGATTTGCAGTATGTGTCTAAATAAAAGCAAGGCTTCACCCTTTTGATATGCAATCGTTCTGATTTTTAGACGCAACATCTTCTGCCAATTCAAGTGATCATGTTTTAGAAACATAAGCCTTCTACTAGCTTCTTGGGAAACCTGAGAGACCCTTATCTGAAGTGATGGTAATATAATTTGCTGCATATGTTAAAGGGTGAGGTAGTTGCACCAACACTACTGTAAACAGATTTGATTTTTAACTATGGAGGCAAAGTAAGAAACATCCCAGGGAACCGACATTTTAAAAATCATGCCATCATGGATATAAAAGAGGGAAAGAATCAACAAGGCCTCTGCTTGACTTGGCTCCTTCCTACCTCTAATAAGTTTGGACAAGACCCTTGCTCTGTATTGTTTCTGCTAGAGATTTGCTTCAAGGTGACTAAGTGAAGCTAGCATCTCTCCCCAGTGACAGGCTAAATCAACCAATCTCATTCATTAGAAGTGACAGGAAGAACAAGGAGTGATTTGATGGTCTTAAAATTAATTCAGCAAAGAGAAACTGTTGCAGGCAGAATTTCAGAAAAAAAGCATATTGAGTGGGAAGGAGGAGAGGGGAGAGGAAAGCACTAGTCATCCAGGAGCTTGAGAAAATAGGGATTCCTGGAAGAAGATGATATAGAGTAGTGAAAGGAGTGGAAGGCCAACAAGAATCTGGAGAGCCTGTTCCTCTAGAACCATAGAATATCTAGTCCTGCTACTAAACAGACTCTCTGGCCTCAGATAAGTTTTTACCCCTCTAGGCTTTGTGTTTTTTTATATGTGAGATTGGGAGTAGGGAAAAGAGTGGGATTAGATGGTCTGTAAAGTGCATTTGAACTTGGTAACTCTTTGATTCCATGACTGGTGTTAAGCAGAGAAAGAGAATAAAGTAGGAACAGAAATGTCTAAGGAAGACTAAGGGGACCCAATGGAAAATTTCTGAGAAACTAAATAGAAGGTCCAGGAGAGGAAGAAGCTTTTAAAAGAAGACTAACCAACGCAGGATATTTGGAGCCCAAAGTGGCGTTTCTCTTTCATTCTCTCCCTGCCCCCACCACTACTTCTTGTTCATTGACCCTGATGTCCATAATCCCTGCGCCTAGTGCATCACCCTACAAACCCTTCTATCTTTTTAGACTCCTGATTTCTGTTTCTTGAGATGATCAGTAGCTAACCTATTTGTGGGGACTTAACCTAAGACAACCTTCCTGCCTGAAGCAGAAAGATGCTTAATATAGAAACCGACTGACAGTAAAATGGAAATGATTTCTGCCTGGGTCTCTACATAACACGGATTGTTGCATCCTGGAGTTCATAAATGAGACTTTTGGTCAGGGGAGGGGAACCTGTGCCCCCCCAGGGCCTTCGAGTTCCTTGGGTGCAGCCTTTTGACTGAGTCCAAACTTTGCTGAACAAATGAAGCTGGAATTCAGTCAAAAGGCCACACCCAAGGACCTAGAAGGCCACATGTGGCCTTGAGGCTGCAGGTTCCCACCCCTGCCTTAGGTTTTAATTCAGCCCTGGCAAAGAGGAGATTTGGTCTTCATTTCTTTCTACAAAGGGAGGGGCAATTTCTCAAAGCAGAGATTAAAAGAGGACTAAAAGTCTTGGTGGGGACTGACCTATGGAAACAATCTGGAAGTAAGGTTGGAAAAGACTGTATTCAGAAAGATCCAGGTCAGTTTTCTGTACAATTTCTTGGAAGATCTGAGGTAATATTTAAGGTCTCCATCACTTTATAACATTCCCCTTTACTACTTTAAAACCCCATATATTTTCCTGGAGTTAGTAGTTAAGAATTTAAAAAAACCTGATGATGGCCTATGTGCTGATTTTGGAGACAACTGGAAGCAATTCAGGAAAGAAGTGAAAACCTAGGTTTCCTTTCTATAGGGAAAAGGAAGCCTTCTAAAGGGAGCCCAGGATGAGAGAAAAAGTGGTGGAATTGATTAGCCACTAGGGAGAGCCAGAAAGCAAAGCCCTGTGCCTGCAGAGCCCTGGGACCACAAAGTTAAACTAATTTCACTGACTCATGTATTGGCCGGTCCAGTTTTTCCTTTCCCTCACTTATGTATATTTTAACAGTTGGCCTCCTAGAGGAAATCCAGAGGGTCTCTTTCAAGGCAACAACTGAAGTCAGGTAAGATAGAAGGTTAAAGTGACTTGCCTGTGGTCATGTGGTCAATATGTGTCAAAGCAGAACTCAAAGCAAAGGAAGCACTCTTTTTACCCTATCAAGCAGCTTCTGAGGCCATGAGCAAGTTATATAACCACTCAGTATCTATAAAACTAGAAATTAGAGTTGCTGATCTTAATCAGTGGAATGAATTTTCTATGCTGATGAAGAACAACTCTCCAGCTCTCCCAAGGAAAGCAAGTGCAAGATAATATGGAAGATTTTTTTTTATTTGAGGGGGCAGGGGAACAAGATCATAGACTTCTGTTGTTGTTCAGTTGTTTTCAGTTGTTTCTGAGTCTCCATAACTCCATTTGGAATTTTCTTGGCAAAGATACTAGAGTGCTTTGTCATTTCCTTCTCTAGCTCATTTTACAGATGAGGAAACTGAGGCAAACAGGGTCACGTGACTAGTAAGTGTCTGAGGTCAGATTTCTACTCAGGAAGATGAGTCTTCCTGATTCCAGGCCTGGCACTCTATCCACTGTGCCATGTAGCTGCCCATCATAGCCTTGGACCGAACCTAAAATTATACAATCTATGCAGCTTCTGATGAGTTCATCTAGGAGTATGACCAGTCAACTCTGTGAAGTGACCAGTTATGTGTTAATGACCAAGCTAGTGCTAGACGCCAGTTTTCAGGCTCAGCACTCTTTTTACTTTACCATGATGCCTTGAGATACTAGACAAAGGAACATTTACAAAATGGGAAAAATGAAACATCTTCTGTTGGATTCCTTGAGGGCAGGGATTGTATCATATTTATTTTTGTTTCTCCATGAACTCTGGTGAGGGAGGTTGTCAGCTCATAAATGTGTGGAAAGATGAATAGAAAGGTGGCTAGATGGAAAGAGAGGAAACTGGCTTATAGAATATTCGAATTTCATCAGAGTTTTGATGGGATGACGTCCTTCCCAGAGCATTTCAAGAATCCAAATACTCTCATATGTCTGAGGATTGATTGTATCATCCAGACTAGGTTTTTAACTATCTTGTGGCATTTGGGAACATTGACCCATTTGGGGAAACCTCAATTCCTTTCTCTTACCAACCCATTTCTTTTGCAAGGAACAATAAAGATGCTTTGATTTTCAAGTGGGAAATTTAGAAAATGGATTATATGGAGCTGACAGAAGATTCAAGGCAATGGAAATAGAATATTAAATTAGCTCATGGAGCAAAAGGAGGAGAAAGAGCCATTGTTACAGAAATAAGTGGAAATTTTTAATAGCATTTTTATTATGTTAGTTTTAAACCTTTGCACTTTATCTCAGGGTTGAACTCTTGTTGTTTTTTTCTACTGCCCATAGGGTACAGATTTCTGTTTACAATCACCTGTGTACTGATCTTGACCTTTGTGATTGAATTATGTGTATCCAGGGAGCAAATTGATTCCAAGAAAGGTACTTTTGTAGCCTCATGAAAAGAGGCTCTGGAAAGCATGATAAACATTTGGGAAAACAGCCATTAGGTAGTAGACAGACATCACCTAAGTGCACAGCTGTACCTGGGGGGAGGGGAATCCATAGCCCCAGTTATAGATTGCTTCTTCTTTTATGGATGCCAGAAATGGGGACCAAAAATGAGAAAGAGGGAATGTGAGGACATGGGAAAACATCTCATTGCAGATTGCGAGAACTGAGTCCTGAGGACAAGTTCTGGTCTGTGTATGGGGAAGGCTTCTTCATTCAGAAGATCCCTGAGCAAATAAATAAGGAAATATAATCACTGGGTAATGGTTCCTGTCCATGGTTGGAGGAGGTGGAGTGGGCTTACTTCTTCATTTCTGTAAACACAAAGATCGATTTCTATAGCTGGAGGGGAACAGGAAAGAAGAAAATTGTGTGTTCTAAGTCCTGAGTCTAAATGAATGAAGGCTTCACAGGCTAGAATTAGAATCAGCGCACTAGAGTTCTGGTTTGGGCTTTATCACTCTTTAACTGTGAGGCTATGGGCAAATCATTAAACTGCTTTCAACCTCAGTTTCTTCATCTGTAAAATGGGGGTGATTGCACTCTTAGCTCATATGTGATTGTCATGAATACTACTCGATATCAGAGGGAGTTGTGACTTTCAGATAAGATGTTAGTTTCTATCAGTGTATTTCAGGCACCTGTTTGTCAATCACCTATTCGCCTACTCTTACAAGAGCCGTTCCAGGTTGTTAGATTATTCGTCTGTTTCTAGGGGTTGGCATTGTCTCCACTTATCTGGTTACTTGGCTCATATGCCCCTACTTCCTATCCACTTTCATTCCTTTACTTCTCTGGTGGATACTTCTTTGAGTCAGCTAGCATTTAATCAAAGTGGTAAACTAAACACAAACGTGTTACCATCAAAGCAATACTCAGGGCACATTGCAAACTGAGATTTTGAATCCCCTAACAGCTCTTCTAAAGGCAGACACCATTTCTGGATAAGCACCTATTTCTGTACCAGCTGAGGTCTGCTGCATGGGATGGTAGCAATGAATATTGGTTTGTCAATGATCAGCTCCTAATAAAACCTACAACTGAGTACTTAGTGGTTTAAATGATATGGAAACTTGGAAAACTTTTCCTTGATGACACCTGTATGGATCAACAACAGCAGGCAGATGCAGGGTGTTCTGGTGACATAGTAGGTCTCAATTTCTTCTAGTTTGGCATTATTCTTTCCTTCATTTGAGATTGGTTTCTAGGACTGGGATATACTTTTTCCCATTTAGTATAGGAGCAAAGTCTGTTGGGCTACTCCAAAGGGAGGTAGCTATTTTCTTCTGTAAGAATCCCTTCAAAGACAAATGTAATAAGAGAGATTTGTGTCTGTTGCCATTAAACTTTCCCCAATCTCTATGGAAAAATCTTTGTACTGGAGATAAGCTTTTTCACATCACATCAATCCAAATGTCTGCATACAATCTAAGAGGAAAGCACATTGTAAAGTATAACACATTACATAATTGTGTAATATTATCATTTAATATATAGATTAGGATTGAGTTAGTCAGATACTGACCATCCATCCCTGGAACACAGAATACCCTTAACAGGGAAATGAACATAGGCAGATGGCAACTGCTTTCCTAATATGGATACAAAGGGCAGAATAAGAGTCAGACCCAAATTGACATTTTGCCTTTTGGTTTTTCCAATGCATTACTTTTGCCAAGGCCATCATATCTATTAACAATATAAGGAGAAGGCTCTGTATGATGTCACTGATTAGATTGGTGACCTCTTGAGGGTGCTTCTAGTCCTATGATTCAATCAGTATTTCATCTGCCTGGCTGACTATTATATGTGTCTGTGTTCCAGGAAAAGTCTTAGGAGGTTACAGCAATGAATGCTGGGATGGATATGAATCCTTTTAACTTTGCAGGAGCTGGACTGCTTCTCTCATTCAGGCCTGGCAGTGTTTCAGCTGCTGTACTGGGCTAAAAGACAAAAAGAAAAGAAAATTGGACTTTTAGAACCAACCTTATTAGAAATTCCTTAAAAAGTCACCCATTCCAATTGAACGACTCAACTGTAGTAAGTGCCTATATGTGAAGCATTGTTAGACCATGGAGATACAAAGTTAAAAATGAAACAGTCCCTGTCCTTAAGAATTCCTCTCCTCTCCTCACTTCTCCTTTCCCCTCTCCTCCCCTCTTCTTCCATCTCCTCCATACATGACTTAACTCTTCTAGGTTAAAAGTTACTTGAGGGGGTGGCTAGGTGGTGGCTAGGTGGCGCAGTGAGTAAGAGCTCCGGCCTCAGAGTTGGGATGACCTGAGATCGAATCCGGCCTCAGAAAATGAGCCCCCCCACACAAATAATGACTGGCCGTGTAACCTTGAGCAAGTTACTTAACCCCAATTGCTTATTAAAAAAAAAGTTACTTGAGGACAAAGATCTTACTCACATTTATATCTTCTGCGGTATCTAGCACTGGACTGGGCATATAGTAGTCATAGTATGAATTCAAATTCTCAGACCCATTGTCTATTCCAAGCATCTATAATGAAGGTCAAACTTCAAAGTATAAACAAGTGTGTATGTGTGTGTATGTGTGTGCAGTATCAGAAATGACATTGCATCCCTGTCCCCCACCCCTATCCAATGTTGTGTGAGTCTCATTGTGTTATACTTTGCTAGGTTCTCTCGCTCTCTCTCTCTCTCTCTCTCTCTCTCTCTCTCTCTCTCTCTCTGTCTGTCTCTCTCTCATTTAAGGGCTCTATTTCTCAAAACATTTACATAGTCTTATTCCTTCTCTGCCTCAGTATCTCTATTAGCCATGTAACGAATTAATTGACTACAATCTCCTATCTCTTCAAAGTTCTCAAATTCAAAGAAATGAGTTTTCCCCAGATCCTTTTAGACAGATTCCTTATACACAGCAGGCACTCAATGAATGTTTATTAATCTGGGCAACAATTTTATCTGGGGTTTGACTTGAGTGGAATTTTCCAATCTCCTAAAAAGAACAGGCCTGGAGGATACAATGAAACTGGTTGTATAAATTCCTACTGGTTAAAAGCCATTCCATGTTTGTAAGAAAGTCAGTAGGAATTATCTGAACATACCTAAGGTCATGTTGAGATCCCTACGGTAGTGTGTTTTATTACCAGGTTCAGGGTCCCCATTTGTCATTAACACCATTGGATATTTGTATTTCATAGGTTCGTTGACTTCTTAGTGACAGCTACCTAGAACTCTTTTAGTTATAGTAGCTAACATTCATATTGCATTTTAAAGTTTGCAAAGCACTTTATAAATCATATCTCATTTGATTCTTGCAACAACCCTGGAGGTTAATGTTTTAATTACCCCCATTTTATAGATGAGGAAACCAAGGCAAGCAGAATTTAAGTGATTTGCCTAGGGTCACTTGGCTAATGTCTCTGAGGTTGGATTTGAACTTGGGAGTTTTCCTTACTGCAAGCCCAGAACTCTATCCTCTGCGCCACCTAGCTGCCTCATGATAAAGCTATACAAGTTGTAGTTTAAAATGCAAATGACTTCATTTAATTGTATTTGTATTCTTTCCTTCATTCTCCTTTCTTTGTCCTGGGTTTAATATGACTTACCACGAATGGTATGAACCTTGGAGAATCATAGGGAATACCCAATTCATCAGTTTGGGCTTCAGGAAAAGGAAGGAAAGTGGATTGAAGTGGTAGAGCCTGGTACAATGGGAAGGATGCTGGATCAGGAATCAGAGGATCTGGGTTTGAATCTTCGTTCTGCTACTTACTACCAAACTGACTTTAGACAAGTCATTTCCTTTTCTCAGTTTCTTCATCTGTAAAATGAGGGAATGGATTAGATGGCTTCTAAGCTTTCAACTCTAAGTCTATAATCTTAAGATTAAAGGGAATTAAAAGAGAAAGCAGAAAGGAACTTAAAAGGCTTACATTTGAAAAAAGCCAGAAGTACAGTTATTTGTTGGAGCCACATTCAGGACAGAGACATTGAATGAGGATTTTTATTCTCTGTGAAGCCTTTGCTGTTGACTTCAAAGGTGAACCTTATGCCAACTCTGAAAGCCTTAAATTGGTCAGGATTTCTGATATGGCAGATTTCAGTTTTGGCAGGAGAGAAGAGGCCAGGGAATTCACCCTGGACGGAATAGGAATCGATGTTCTCTAACCTTTCATGCGAGACTTGTAGCACATTATCATGAAAGGAAGACTTTCAAAGCCTTTAAGCTGCTATCCATTAGCTCTTGTGACCTAGCTTAGATTTTACAGGGGATATATGGGAACTCATTATTTTCCTTGCCCTCTCCCAAACTTCCTTATTTCTATTGAAGGCATGGTATCTTCTACCAATCACCCAGGCTCAAACACACCTTTGAAGTCTTTTTCTTTTCACTCCCCTTTTTCCTTACCTGTCCAATCAGTTGCCAAGGCTCCTCATTCCCACCTTTAGAACGTCCCTCTCTTCCATTTCTTTATATTCTCATAGTTAGCACCATGATTCACATCCTTGTCTCTTGTCTGAGCTATTGCAATGGCCTCCTAGTCAGTATTCTGCTTCCAATCTTCCTCACTTTCCAATCACCCTTCCTTTCCAATCCATCCTCCACACCGCTACCAAAATCATTTTTCTAAAGCATAGGTCTCACCATGTCTCTATCTTCTCTGAAGTCTTTGATATGACCTTATTTCTTTCAGAATAAAACACAAACTCCTTTGCTTGGCTTTTATGACCTTCACATCCAGGTTCCCACTAATCTTTCTAGCCTTACTGCATCCCTTGCTGCCGTTCTTCATATATTCTCTTTCAGCTAAACTTGCTTTCTTGCTATCTTCAATTCTGCATTCTATTTTCTGTCCCCAGGCCTTTGCAGAGGCTGCCACAAATACCTGGAATGTGCTCCTTCCTCACCTTCTGTCAGCTTCCTTTGAGACTATTCTCCCTTGCCACCTCCCACCACCTTTCCTAGAGAAGCCTTTCCTGTTCACCCAATTGTCAGTGTTCTTCACATCCTCAAACTATCTCATGCTTACTTGGCTCTAGCTAGTAGAATGTCATCACTTCGAGAGTGGAGGCTCTCCCCTTACATTTTGTGCTGTCAGTACCTAGCAACTGTGTCTTAGAAATAAGAAATTTCAATAAGTGTTTGTTGAATGAACTGAATGGTTGTTACCAACATCCCCGCTAAGCTGCTTTATCTGTAGCTTGCCCAACCAATTGTCCT
The DNA here is from genome assembly GCA_011680675.1 of Gymnobelideus leadbeateri. Taxonomy (NCBI): domain Eukaryota; kingdom Metazoa; phylum Chordata; class Mammalia; order Diprotodontia; family Petauridae; genus Gymnobelideus; species Gymnobelideus leadbeateri. Next base: position 45,184 of record WOXC01003339.1, read on the forward strand.
ATCCTCAAAGTGTGATTTCACTGTAAACTGCTATTTTACTGGTTATTAAAAGTACCAAAAGCCCTTTTCCATTTGTGAACAGCTAAAGATACCATCCCAGATGTAGAGTTTATAGGACCCCATTTCAATGAATTTTCAACTGTCTTTTCTTTCAGTACTGGCGTTATTAACCTGGAGTTTGTGAACTTGCTGTCAAAATATGTTTTGACAACTGTATTTCAAAATAATTGATTTCCTTCATAATGTTATATATTTTACTCTATTTAAAATTTATTTTTCAATGAATAATAATTTAATAAAATAATGTTTTACACAATATGTATGTATTTAATAAAATTTATGTTATTGTATTTAAACATGTAAAATTTTGATTCTGAAAAGGAAGGAAACAAACATTTATTAAGCACATTCTATTGCTAGGCACTGTGCCAAGTGCTTTTCAAATATATTTCATTGATCTTAGAATCAACCCTGGGATGCAGGTGTTGTGATTAGCCCCACCTTACCATTGAGGAAACTGGAGCAGATAGAGGTTAAGTGTCTTTCCCAGTGTCACATAACTAGTAAGTGTCATATATAGGATTTGAACTCAGGTCTTCTTGACTCCAGAATCTGTTCTATCTACCTAGTCCATATTTCCAAAAGGATCTGTGCCACACAAAGGTTAAGAACCCCTGCTTTTCAGTCATGTCTGACTCTTCATGACCTCATTTGAGGTTTTCTTGGCAAAGATACTGGAGTAGTTTGCCATTTCTTTCTCCAATTCATTTTACAGATGAGGAAACTGAGGCAAACAGGGTTAAGTGACTTCACCAGGGTCACATAGTTAGCAAATCTCTGAGGCTGGATTGGAACTCAAGGAGAGGAATCTTCCTATCTCCAGGATCAGTGCTCTATCTGCTTTACCACCCCACTTTAGCACCATGATATGGCACTATTTTCCTAGAGATATCTCCTGTCGGAGAAGGCCTTCTGTTCTGCTGCTTGTCAGTGTGCAAATAGATGACTCAAGGAACTTGACAGGTATTTGTGACCAGGTATGTTGTTCTTCTATGAGAACTGTCAATTCAAGGCACTTGCACTGATTAGAGAGTCCTTGATGTTATTCATTTGGGGCTGGGGTGGGGGTGGGGGAAGAGCAGGATGGAAGAAGGAAATTTATGACTCCCAAACTATCTTCAGCGGTGACTTTTTAGCTCTAACCTATTCCCATGGAGCCCACGGCAGGGGAGAATCCTTAGATACTAAGAAAATAAGCTTCCCCAGTCATCAAACAGCTTTCTTGTCATTTTGAAGATTTCAGCATGCATAACATTACTTAATTGTCATTAGCATGTTACAGTCAGTTCCTTCAATACTAAGGAAAACAGGCCAATGATAATCATTACTGGCATATTTTAGCATCTATAATTTGGAGTTCTGAACTGAATGCAAAAAACAACAACAACAACAACAAAATAATCCCTGAAAACCTCAGTAAGGGTTCAAAAAAAGCCAAATTACTAACATTAAATGAACTTTAACAACATGCTTTGGGTGGTTTGTGTTTGTATGTGGCAGGAAGGTGGAAGGTAGCCAAACAGCTGTGAATGTTGTTGATGACAGCCTGAGTCTGAGCCAGGGATCCCCTTAGGCTATGTGAGTGGAGGTGGGAGAATCACCAGAGCAGTTCAACCCCTCCCCCTCGAAACCCCACCCCAGGCTCTTAATCTAGAGGAAAGATGGCCAGCTTGCATTCCTCTCTTCCATTCTCCCAGATGGTTACATAAATCAGACATAAATACATATGAAAGCCCCTTGGCTATTTAAAAAAAGAAAAAACCAAACAAACTGCTCTGTTGGTAAGGGTCTCAGGTGGTGGGTAGCCTTTATATATAATTTCCTATAATTCATCTCTCTGCTCTTCATTTATTTCTTTTACATTGTACTATTGGTGTCTGACTAGAAAGAGCTTTTTCCAGAGGATGAATTCTTTATAGGCTCATTCTAATCCTACACAGGAATGTAAGAATGCTCATTCAGCAAATATTTGGCTATGGTGTACAATGCACTGTGGTAGTTCCTAGGACAGAGAAGTTTAGCTAAGAAATGCCTTTGTCTTTATGAAACCTATATTTTAATAGACACAGATAATGAATATAAAGTATTATATCATAAGTTTACATGCATTAGGGTGGTACAAATTGTAATATACAAAAAGTTTGAGAGACATACTTTCTGGATAATTAATCATTTTATTAATTATGACTAGCAAACAATAAAAGAATGATCATTTGACTGTCTCTCATAAATCAAAAGCTGGATCATGGCAGTCTATTGATGTTTACATGCCCTTTGAAGATTGGGTGTCCTGAGAGGTGACAATAAATTCTTATTGGTTAACAATTAATGAGAAGAATGCATATTGTGATGAGAGGTGGGCCTATTCTAATGAGGGGCTGGGAGATGTGACTTTGATCACTCAGCCCTGAACACAGAGACTTATCTCTTGCCAGACCACCCCAGTCTAGGGCGATCTAGACAAAAGGGGGAATCCACTTCCACTCAAACCTATTTGACTAAGACACAATGAATCACATTTCATCCATGCATCTGGAATAGAATTTTTTACCTTTTGATCAGATCTAAGTTTTCCTGGTTGGGTAAGTTTTGCCCGAGTTTTCATCTCATTATCAGCCCCGTACTTCAAAGGATGTCTGAATAGCCTACTGGGGTTGATTTCTGAATGAGGAAATAGAAGGGGGGAAATTCTTAGTCCTAATTCGATAATTGGTTATTAATATAAAAGAAATATAATAATTTCTCTCAAAACCAAAGGATTATGCACCATTCAAGGAGAGGAAGATCTTTGCCGTCAAGGGGTATCAGGAAAGATTCTAGAGAAGTGATGTTTGAGTTGTTCTGTGAAGAACAGCTCTCATTCAAAGGACAAAGAGTAGGAAGTGGGACATGTTAAGTACATGGAAAAGCATTGTGAACAAAATAATAATATTAACAGTAATAGCGAGAACTTATATAGTGCTTTAAGATTTGTGAAGTGCTTTACATCTCCTTTGGTCCTCATGTCTTGGGAATTTATTTTTCATTTTATTATTTGGGACTCAGGGGCATTCCTCCTGCAATCTTTGAGTAAACCAAAGGTTGTCTTTTGGCAGTAAGGTGGTGCAGTAGTGTAATGGTAAGGGAATTTGAAGATCTTCCCTGCCCCTTAACAGGCTTAAGTGAATTTGAGGACCTTCTCTGACCTGAAAATATACTCTCCCCCTTAATAGACTGAATTGTGGTCACATGGAGCCTGGAGTGGGAGGCTTGTTTTTCAGGAATGCCTGTACCTTGCTACTTTGTGATAGGGCAGCAGGTCATGAATGTTGTGATGTTCTCTGACCCTGATGTGAGGTTTTGCTTTAGGGCTCACTTTGGGAAGAGTTGTATGATTTGACCAGATGAGATTCTGGACAGCCATTGAGCCCTCTGGCTTTGGAAACCCAGATATTGGTGCTTTTCTCTCTGGTAACTAACTAGGTATGGATGTAATGGTCAGACAGCTAGAAACCCTGTCTGTTGGTCTATTTCTCTGTCTGTATTTTTTGTTTGTAACTCGTTTGTGTTTTCTCTGAAATTCAGGGTGTTGACTTTCACCCCTGAACTAGGTAAATGATATATGTTTGATTAAAGTAAGATGGTTAACCCCTTTTTGAGTTGCTTTCCTTTAGAAAAGCAGATCAAAGAACCTGTGCTAGCAGCCATCCTGGGTATGCTAGGGTGCTTGCTGGACAAGTGGTTAGAGAACTTGTCCTTAAGTCAGGAAGACTTATTTTTTGTGAGTTCAAATTTTACCTCAGATACTTACTAGCTATGTGACCCTGGACAACTCACTTAATCTTATTTTCCTTACTTTCCTCATCTGTACATGAGCTAGAAAAGGAAATGGCAAACCATGCCTATATCTTTGCCAAAAATAAATACCCACATGGAGTCATGAACTGTCAGACACAACTGAACTGTCAATAACTAACCTGAACAAAAGTTGTTCCATGGGATGTGAAAATTTACTTAAGAGCCTTAAACATTCTGTAGATAAGAAACCAGAGGAAAAATCTCAACTGTCTCTGACTCCTTGGGAGCATGTAAATCCTCCACCTCAATCAACTTGTTGTGAATCTTCTAAATATAGTTAAATTTGTAATCTGATTTAATTTACCTATTATTTAACAAAGTTTGTTTCCTTAGGGAATATATGAGATGATTATTCTCTTTAACTAAACTTGTTCAATTTTAATGACATTAAGGAAGTATGGGATTATGGAACTCTTCTTTCACTTTTATGGCCTAAGAGGAATATATAAGATGGTAACATGTGAAATAATTATTTCTCTCTCACTCTGACATAGTTTTGTCTATCACAAAATTGTATCAGAATCCTAATGTGGTTTAGGTTTTCTCTGAGATCTGAACCTATATTTGAACATAATTAATAAGACCTTGGTTTCTACCTCTGTAATTTCTGTGCTGTGGTAAACATATACAGTATTTAGAAGCAGTTGGCCACCACGTGAGCCCAGAGAGGAGATATTTCTCCCCTAATGCTCACAACAGTCCTGTGAGGAGGTGCTATTATTATCCATATTTTACAGATGTGCAGGTGAGGCACAGAGAGATTAAAGGACTTGCCCAGGAACACGGAGTTAGGATTTGTGGCAGGAACTGAATTCAAGTCTTCCTGATCCTAAGTCTAACACTCCATCCCGTGGATCCCTTAACTGCCTGAAACAGGGGTGAGGTGGGAGAGGGATTCTAGAGAGTAGATCTGGGCAGCTAAATGACCTGGCGGATGCAGGGGTGTGCAACCTGTGGCATCAAGGCCACAATTGATCCCCAACCCCAGGGATAGAGTGTTGGATGTAGAGTTATGAAGACCTGGATTCAAATCTAGCCTCAGATACTTGCTTAGTTGTATGACCCTGCACAAGTCACTTAACCTATATCAGCCTCAGTTTCTTCATCTCCTTCCTCTCAGGACTGTTGTGAGTTCAAATGAGATAATAATTGTAAAGTTCTTAGCACAGTGCCTGGCACATTGTTAACACTGCATACATGTTAGTTATTTTTATAAATTGGGTTTTTTTTTTTTTTTTTGCTTTTTGGAGGGGGAAAGGCAGGGCAATTTGGGTTAAGTGACTTGCCCAAAGTTACACGGCTAATAAGTGTTAAGTGTCTGAGGCTGGATTTGAACTCAGGTCCTCCTGATTGTAGGGCCGGTCCTCCCTTCACTGTGCCACCTAGTTGCCCCATAAATTGTTTTTATTATATTAATCATCACTATCAGTATCTGTTTGGGTAAAGATCAAATGAGAAGGAATAACATGAGATACAGTTGGAAAGGCAACTTCAGAAGGAATCCTAGAAACAATCTGGCCCAATCCTTTTATTTTATAAAATCCAATCACTATTTTTGGTTCTGTTGCTTGTCAATCTGTCCAGATGCATATCAAGTCTGTTTAATTTTCCTGTCAGAAATTGTAATATTACTGCTAATTTAAAACTTTGGAAGCCCTTTACATGAAATATCTCATTTGAGACTTACAACTATCTTGTGAGATAGTAACTATAGGTATTATTATGTCCATATTTCATATGAGAAAACCGAGGCTCAGACAGATTAAATGACTTCTCCCTGTTACACAGTAAGTGCAGAGATAGGATCCAGACCTGGGTCTTCCTCATTCCAAGTTCAACATTTTAAACATATTATATTGTAGATGGTTCATCTGACTTCCCATAGACTCTTTCACCTTATTTTTACCTTAATCACAACTTGTATCACAACTTGACCTCCTTGCCCATCCCTCCCCCCAGTTTGAGTTCAATATTCCTCTTGATTTTCCTGCTTCTTCTGATTGCAGGTTAGAAATTCGGGAAGTAGGGGCAGCTAGGTGGTGCAGTGAGTAGAGCATCGGCCCTAGAGTCAGAAGGACCTGAGTTCGGATCTGGCCTCAGACACTTAAGGCACAAACAAACAAAAACCTAGCCGTGTGGCCTTGGGCAAGTTACTTAATCCCAATTGCCCTCCAACCCCCCCCCATAAAAAAAAAGAAATTCTGGAAGTTTACTGTCTTTGTAAGCCTTCTGTTTCTCACCACATGGGAAAACATCTCAGTCATTCACAGCATAGCGGCAACCTAAGAACTGGAGTATATTGCTGATGTTTCAATGACTCTCCAATGTACTACTTCTGGGCAAACAAGACATCAGTGCTGGTTTTCCCTAACTTTTCCTACATGATCTCAGGAACATCAGTTTTCCCTCCCTCTCCCACTTCACCCCTGTTTCAGGAAGCTAAATGATCCAAGGGATGGAGTGTTAGACTTAGGGTCAGGAAGACCTGAGCTCAGTTCCTTCCACAGATCCTAATTCCATGACCCTGGGGAAGTCTTTAAATCTCTCTGCACCTCAACTGCACATCTGTAAATTATGGATATTAATAGCACCTTCCCACAGGATTGTTGTGAGTGTTAGGGGAGAAATACCTCCTCTCTGGGTTCATGTTGTGGCTAACTGCTTCTAAATACTGTATATGTTTGTCACAACACAGTATTTATGTGTCTGAAAATCAAATCTTCCTTGCATAGAAAGGTGAAGCATCATGGTTCTCCCAGAACTCAAGAGAGGGGGAGGAAGCAGACACTCAGCATTTGTAAGATAAGGCATGATCAGGACAACCATTAGCCTCTCACTCCTATTTCAGATCAACTCCCCAAATTAACAGTAACATTGCACTGATACTTCCTTTTCCCCTTGCTACAACTCTTTCATATGAGTTTGATTCAGTCTTCTGCCTAGCTATTTTAATATTCAAATCTATAACCTACATTCACCCTACTCCATGGAGTCTTCCTTAATTTAGCCTACCAGAATAAAACCACTCCAGTATCAGAGTTGGAAAGAACCTTAGAGGTCACCTAGTCCAACCTTATTCCCAATGCAAGTGCCTTTTATATGTTAGCCACTATGAATTTACAAAGAAGTATCATATCTCTATACCAACAAATAAGTCAATCTTGTAGATTGATATTTAAATGATAGCTTCATGTAACACTATGCCAAGTATTGGGAATACAAATAAAGTTAAAACTACTCTTAAAAAATCTCTTTGGGGTATAGAACTAGTAGCTGGACCAAAGGGTGTGCATAGCTTTATGGCCTTTTGGACATAATTCCAAACTGCTCTCCAGAATGCTTGAATCAGTACACAACTCCACCAACAGTTTATTAGTGTTTCAATTTTCCCACACCCTCTCCAACATTTGCCATTTTCCTTTTCTGTCATATTAGTCAGTCTGATAGGTGTGGGATTCAGAGTTGTTTTAATTTGCATTTCTCTAATAAAGAGTGATTTAGAGTATTTTTTCAAATGACTATAGATAGCTTTGATTACTTCATCTGAAAACTGTTCATATCCTCTGAACACTTATATTAATTGGAGAATGACTCTTATTTTTATAAATTTGACTTGGTTCTATATGTATTTGAGATATGTGGCCTTTATCAGAGAAACTTGCAGTAAATTTTTTTTCACAGTTATGATTACTGTGTATTTATTGCCATCCCATTTCCCCCTGTTTATTCTACTTTCTCTCTCCTTTAACCCTGTCCATCTTCAAAAATGTTTTCCTTCCAATTATCACCTCCCCCAATCCACCCTCCTTTTTCATCAGCCTCCTCCCTCTCCTTTCTGTTAAGCTCTTCCCCTCCCACTGCTCCTATAGGGTAAAATAGATTTTCTATACTCAGCTGTGTGTATATTATTCTCTCTGAGCCAATTCCAATGAAAGTAAGGTTCAAGTACTTCCCCTCAGCCTCCCCTCATTTTCCTCTACACTGTAAAAGCTCTTTTGTACTTCTTTTATGTGAGATAATTCACCCCATTCTATCTTTAACTTTCATCTTCTCCCATTGTATTCCTTTTCCTCATCCCTTAATTTAATTTTTTTTAGATGTCATCCCATCATAGTCAACCCACACCCATGCCCTCTGTCTATGTATACTCCTTCTAATTACCCTAATAATGATAAAGTTGTCAGGAATTACCGGTATTATTTTCCCATTGTAGGAATATAAACTATTTATTTAGTCTTATTGAATCTCTTAGGATTTCTCTTTCCTGTTTACCTTTTTATGCTTCTGTCTTGTATTTACAAGTCAAAATTTCTATTCAGCTCTGGATTTTCATAAGGAATTTTTGAAAATCCTCTATTTCATTAAATATTTATCCTTCCCCCTGGCCCCAAATTATTATACTAAGTCTTGATGGTTGGGTTATTCTTGGTTGTAATCTTAGTTCCTTTGCCTTTGGAATTATCTTATTCTAAATTCTCTACTCTTTTAATGTGGAAACTGCTAAATTTTTTGTGATCCCTACTGTGGCCCCATAATATTTGAATTATTTCTTTCTGTCTGCTTGTAATGTTTTTTGCCTTTGCCTGGGAACTCTGGAATTCGGTTATAATATTCCTGGGAGGTGTCATTTTGGAATCCCTTTCAGGAGATAATTGGTTAATTCTTTCAATTTCTATTTTACCATCTGGTTCTAGAATATCAAGGCAGTTTTTCTTGATGACTTCTTGAACAATGATGTCTAGGCTCTTTTTTGGATCATGACTTATAATTCTTTTTTTTTTCTTTTTTGGAAGGCAGTTAGGGTTAAGTGACTTGCCTTCTGTCACATGGCTAGATTTTTTGTGTTAAGTATCTGAGGCCTGATTTGAACTCAGGTCCTCCTGACTCCATGGCCAGTGCTCTATTCACTGCACCACCTAACTGCCCCATGACTTGCAATTCTTAAATTATTCCTCCTTGATCTATTTTCCAGGTCATTTGTGTTCCAATGAGATATTTCACATTTTCTCCTATCTTTTTCATTCCTTTTATTTTATTATATTGTCCCTTTGATGTCTCATGTAGTCATTAACTTTCACTTGACCAATTCTAATTTTTAAGGAGTTATTTTCTTCATTGAGCTTTTATATCTCCATTTTACTTTCTAAGAAGTTTATTTCTTCATTGAATTTTTGTACATCTTTTTCCATGTGGCCAATTCTGCTTTTTAAGGAGTTCTCTTCAGTGAATTTTTGTGCTTCTTTTGCCATTTGGCCTTATCTATTTTTAAGGTGTTATTTTCTTCAGTGTTATTTTTGTGCCTCCTTTTCCAAGCTGTTGATTCTTTCCCCCCCATTATTTTCTTGCATCACTGTCATTTATTTTTCCAATTTTTCCTCTACCACTCTTATTTGTTTTTTAAAATCTTTTTTGAGTACTTCCAGAGAATTCTTTTTGTTCCTGAGACCAATTTGCCTTTTTCTTTGAGGCTACAGATGCAGCAGTTTTGACTTTTTTGTCTTCTTCTGAGTTTATATTTTGCTCTTCCCTGTTACCATAGTAACTTTCTTGGTCAGTTTCCCTTTTCTGTTGCTTTCTCATTTTTCCAGACTATTTCTTGACTTTTAACTCTGTGTTAAAGTTGGGCTCTGCTTACCTAGGTGTGGAGAGGCACAGTCCCAAGCTTCAGCTGTAGCTGTTTTCAGAGGTAGTCCTTGGCTACTGTAAATTTTTAGTTCTTCCAAGGTGGTGTGATCTAAGGAGAAGTGTATTTACTACTTTCCTGACAAGTAACCACAGGTGCTTTTTTCCACCCTGGAACTGTGCCCCTGTTTCCATGTGGCCACAAGTTTTGTTGTGCTAGTGATCCTCCTCACCCTGGGACTATAACTGAAGACTGTGACCCAGGACCTCAGTATGAACAAGGCAACAGAGTCCTGCACCCAATGCCAACAAAGTGGCCCCTATAATCTCCTTCTGACCAGTTGTCTGACCCCTTTACCTTTTGTGGGCTAAGAGCTCCAGCAACTTCTTATTCAGTTGCCCACAAGACCTGCTATGGCTTGCCCCAGGGTTGCCTGCACTGGACTGTGCTCCACTCTTACCTTCATACAACAGACCTTTCCTGCTGATTTTCTAAGTTGTTTTGGGTTGTAAAAAAATTCACCCTGTACTTTGTGGATTCTGCCACTCCAGAATTTATTTTGAGGCATTATTTAAAGTCATTTGGAAGGAAATTTGCCAAAGCTCAGACTAGTCACTGTCCTTTCTCCATCAAATGAGTCACTGTCTTTTCTCCACCATATGGGCTCTGCCCCCTTCTGAGGTACATTTCAACAGATTGAAAGCAGATAAAATGACAGAATTAAACACATGCATAAGATTTGGTGTGGAAACATGTATGTCTCTTACTGAATCCAGGAAGACTTCTCTAGAAACAAGAGCTACTTGGTTTAGGAAGTTAGGTGGTGTTGAGGGAAGCAGTCTTCATTTTAGATTCCTCACAGCATTCACCAATACTGCCCATGGAGGGTATTCCCTGCCTCCTGTACAAACATATAAATACACATTTTGCAGCATTATACCTTAAGTGTTTTCAGGGGAATAATTTGCGAAGCAATTGCTTCCCCTAGTTAATAGCCAATTAACAAGGAGGAAATAATACCACCACTGTTGTACTGTGGGTAAGTAGGGGGATGTGAAGACAACTAATTAACATCTGATCTTTTAATGTAGTAATTAATCAAACTGGGCAAGAGCAGTTTACTTGGGAGATATTTCAGGCCACAAATTCCCCAAATTTCATTTTTCATCATTGTCAATAAATAATTGAAGCCTGCTGCTTCACTTCATCCCACTTCTTTGATGCCTTCCAACTTTGAAGTGGCATTCCTAATGGAGGAAGAAAGCTATTTATCTGTTTCTTTAATGGCTTCATACATATTTCTGGGCTATTATCTAACCAACTAGTACTCCAAAGTTTCTAAGGCTAAATTTTCCTCTGTAATGTTCATATTGCCTTAGGCTCCCTTTTCATCCAGTTCTGTTTCACCGGGTTGTCTGATCATGGGGTAACACAAATTTCCCCAGTATGGGTCATGACCTTTTTATGGAAAGTTAGATGTCTCCAGCTCCTACTTGTTTAAGTAGATAGGATTTGAACAAGGGAATTCACATGGCAAGGCAATTTACCTGTGTTAATGAAAGTTGCCTTACTCAAATAGTTAGTATAGTCATGAAGCTCTTGTCATACTGAGGTTACAATTTATCCACCAAAACCTGATTTAAGGAATTTTGTCTCTCCCAGTGTAGTGAAGTCATTCCTTACTATTCTCTAGTTCCTATTTTTTCTTTGATTTCCTTCAGAAAGTATAGCCACATTGCATAGAGGACCAAGGCCTGAACTCTGAGCCAGATAAACCTCGTTCTAGATCTGACTTCTTACTAGCTGTGTGACTTGATCAGATTACTAAATCCCCTCTAGCCTTCTTTCCAAATCCGAAAAATGGGGAATAATCATATTTGTTGTAGCTACCTCATAAGGGTATAGTGAACTGAAGAAATGGTGAAAGCACTTTGTGACTTAGAAAATATAACATAATTGTATGGGGTTTTTTTGTTCCTTCAAAATATAGCCGTTTTATATTTTTTAGTCTGAAATCTCACTCTACAAACATAATACTCCATTCAAATTGTTCCATGAACTATTCCTAGAACATATTTTAAGGCAGCTAGATGGTTCAGTGGCTAGAGTACTGGGCCTCAAGTCAGAAAGACCCAAGTTCAAATCTGGCCTCAGACACATACTAGCTGTGTGACCTTGGTCAAGTCACTTAAACTGGTTTGCCTCAATTTCCTCATCTGTAAAATGAGTTGGAGAAGGAAATGGCAACCAACTCTAGAGACTTTGCCAAAAAAATCCCAAAGGGGGTCACAAAAAGTCAGATAAGGCTCAAAATGACTGAACAATAATCAAAAGAATACATTTTGCCTCCTACTGGTTATATGTCATTGCCCGTTCTGTTTCTGGTCTCCTGTGATATCTGTAATCTTTATTTGGTATTTACTGTTTGCTATCCCATAGTGTTACCTTTTCATGTACAGGTTTTTTATCTTCAAGTCTGTGAGTTCCGTGAGGGAAGGGATCTGGGCTGACATTTTACTGCTTCTACAGTCTAGCAGAGAGCAGAATTCTTAAACATAGAGTGGTAGGCCCTAAATAATCAGTGTGTTGTTTGGGTAAGTAAATGGATTTCTATAAGAGAACTGTCCTAATCACATTCTTATCTTTATGGAAAATAATATTTATTGGGAATAAATTTTTGATCTTCCAATGATAACCAGGTACGGTGGAAAGAATATTGGATTTGGAATCAGGGCACATAGATTCAGATCTAAGTGGCACAATGGATATAGTACTGGGTTTGGAGTAAGGAAGACCCAAGTCAGATTTGAACGCACTTACTAGCTATGAGACCCTGGGCAAGTCACTTAAGCTCAGTTTGCCTTGGTTTCCCCAATTGTAAAATGGGGATAATATGGGGTATTAATTTATTATATTATTAATCTTACCTCCAAGGGTTGTTGTTAGGATCAAATGAGATAATAATTGTTAAGTACTTAGCATGATGCCTGACACATAGTAGACAACTATTCAAATCCTAGGCCTGCTGTTGACTGCTCATATGGCCTTAGGGAAATCAGATTGGATAGATCAATGTCAAATAGAAATGGGGGTGAACTAATGTGTCTGTAAAGATTCCTGTGGGCTACATATTGACTTAGTTTTAAAATGTAATGCTATGTATGTTTTATTATGTTTTTAAAATTTTTGTTGTATATTTCCTGATAACATTTTGACCTGGTTCAGGCTGCACTCAGGAGTGTCAAAGGGGCTGTGTGTTTGACACCTCTGGACCAGATATCATCCCAGGCCCTTTCCACCTCTACGTTTCTGATCTTATGTGTTTGGGTGGTTTTAAAATTTTTAAATATTCATTTCCCTTCCCTATAGAAATGTCATGTAAATTAATATTCAACTCTTCCATTCCATTTTTCATAGAATCTTTTAAAAGGCAAATGGAATCTTTCATTTTAGAGAGGCAGTAACTAAAGCATGGAGAGGAAAGTGACTTCCCCAGGGTCAAATCGAATGTAGGTGACAGTGCTACAATTCAAACCCAAATTTTCCTAGTTTGGATGTGATGCTCTTTCCACTAAACCATGGTTTCTCTCATCTAGACAAATCTCCTTCTTATCCAACCTCCCCACCCACACCAATAAAATCTTTTCCTCTGCAGTATTCTTAACATGTGAGTAGTCACCTAGATTCTCCTTAAACACTTCGAGTAAGCAGTAATTTATTGTCTTAGAAGCAGACTATTTTCTTGTTGAGCAACTCTAAATCTTAGACGTTTTTTATGGTGACATAAAATCCCTGTAACTTCCACCCATTGGTCCTTCCATCATTGGACTTGATTTGAAATGTAGTTATTTTCATTTACATCAAGCAAGGGCTAGGAACTAAAAATTCTACCAAAGAAGTTAATAAAAAAGAACTTCTCTCAACTAGCAAATCATTTCTAGGCATGAAATTTAAAACTTTGGGAAGTTAAAAAAAAGTTTTACAATAAGGAGCAGGACCAAGATGGAGGAGTAGAGGCTAGGACCCAGCTGAAATCTCCCAACATCCTCATACAAACAACTTTAAAATAATACCTCACATCAAATTTTGGAGCAGAAGAACCAAAAAAAGTTTGGAGGAAGACATTTTTTCCAATCTAAGACAGTTTAGGAGGTCTGCAGGAGAGTGCATGCAGGCCCAGAGAGAAGCAGATCAGCAGCAGTGGACCTTAGAGACAGCAGCATCAGCTTTAGGAACTCTCAGCAGAGACAGTAAGGAAGCCAGACAATTGTTCAGAAAGAAGACCTTTTGCTGGCACTGGTCGTGTCAGATTCTGTGACCTTATTTGGGGTTTCCTTGGTAAAGATGCTAGAATGATTTGCCATTTCCTTTTCCAGCTCATTTTACAGATGAGGAAACTGAGGCAATAGGGTTAAGTGACTTGCCCAGGATCGCACAACTATTAATTTTCTGAGGCCAGATTTGAACTCAGAAATGTGAATCTTCCTGACTTAAGGGCCAGCTAGTTGTCTCACCAAGCAAAGACATAATTAAAAGTGATAGAGAAACTACATTTTGCTAAAAGGTACCATGACAATGAAGCAATATCAAATATTTTATAGCATTTCTCTGATGAAGGCTGCTTTTTTCAAATATGCAGGGAACTGAGTGAAATTTATAAGAATAAGAGCCATTCTGTAACTGATAAATGATCAAAGGATATAAACGGGCAGTTTTCAGAAGAAAAAAATCAAAGCCACCTGTAGTCATATGAAAAAATGCTCGAAATCACTATTGATTAGAGAAAGACAAATTAAAACAACTCTAAAGGACCTCCTCACACCTGTCAGAAATGACAAATGCTCAAGGGGGTGAAGTAGAATAGGTACATTAGTGAACTACTGGTAGAGTAGTAAACTTGTCCTACCATTTTGGAGAACAATCTGGAACTATGTCCAAAGGGCTCTAAATTAGTGTTTACCCCAATACTCAGTCATATCACCACTGGGTTTGTACCCCAAAAAGATCAAAGAAAAAGGAAAAGGACCTACATGTACAAAAATATTAAAAACAGCTTGTTTTGTGCTGGCAAAGATTTGGAAATTAATGAAATGTTCATTAGTTAAGGAAAAGCTGAACAAGTTGTGATGGAATATTCTTGTGTTATAAGAAATTATGAGGGACATGGTTCCAGAAAAAATGTGACAAGACCTATGTTAACTGATGCAAAGTGAAGTAAAGAGAACTGGGAGATCATGGTACATAGCAACAGCAATGTTATAATAATGATCAACTGTGAAAAATTTGATTACTCTGATCAATACCATGATCCAAGATGATTCCAAAGGACTTATGATGCAAAAATACTAACCACCTTCAGAGAGAGAGAAAACTCCGAGTGCAAATTGAAGCATAATGTTTTTGCTACAATATGGTTAATATATAAATATGTTTTGTATGATTTTATGTATATGATTAATACATTGTTTCCTTCTCATTGTTTGGGGGAGGGGTGAAATGAAGGGAGAGAATCTGGAACTCAAAATTGAAAAAGAAAAGCATGTTAAAAATAAATAATAAATTAAGGAAAAAATAAAATACTACTGTAATTGATATCAAAGATTCATATATATATATATATATGAATCTTTCATATCTATATATATATATATATATGTGTGTGTGTGTGTGTGTGTATGCACGCATACACTGGGATTTATAAGCAAACAGATTTTCCCCCTGATTCTCTAATACCAACATTAGAGATCAAAATTATTTTCTATTCCTTTGAAACTCATTGTTACCAGCCATAGGCAAATGATTACTCTTAAGACTTCCCTGGATCTTGCAAGCAAAGAATTGGTTCAGTTGGTTAAGTTGGGTAAAAAGTTCATTTGTTAAAAAAGTGTCAATGAGAATCAGCTGACTGAATTTGAAGCTTGCCTTTGTCACTTACTTGCCATGTGACTTTGGGGAAGTCACTTCACTGCTCTGGTCCTCAATTATGATCCTCTTGGGTCTATATGCATAGATTAGCTATGACTACTGGCACAGTGAGTGGTCACTGGAACTTTAATGGTCAAGGGGATTCTAGATGAGTTAATCCTTTCTCTGTGTCTCCCTTATGCCATGTCAAGTAAAATTTTCGTCTGCAACTGCATTTCTTGTTTCTTTCTTGTTCTTGTTCAGCCCAATTGCAAAACAGCCCCAGGGGAGGAGACTCAGAATGTGACTCTAATTTGCCATATTCACAGTTGATATTCTTGGAATTTTGAAGCATTTGTAATTTTTTCTGACAAAATGTCAAACATGAAGGGCAATGCATTTCCAATTCCAGATTAGCTATTTAAAAGTAAAGGAGTGGTCTGAAAATAATTAGCCTTTTAAAAGATACTTTAAAGCATGTACCACCTTTCAGTTGCCAGTTGTATGCAGATACCATAATTAAAAGTTAGAGATCCTATCCTCTCCATTCCCAGATCTGAGTTGGAGATAGAAAGGCTTAGTATTGAACTGAGATTTAAAAATAGATTTTATTTCCTCAAGTTCAAGTGTATTTTTCGTTGGCATGTGATTTGCTTGTGTTGACTTTAGGCTGTTCTGTCAGAATACTTTCATTTTGAGCTTGAAATTTATAACCATTGGGATGTCAGTCATTAATATATGCAGTTTATTTTTGCTGTAGATTCTTAGTGGTTACAGAACAATGTACTGAAATAAGTCTAAATTTTATCATATGGGTCAACATGTGGATGATTTGATTTAATCAAAGAATTTTTAACAAGTCCTTTTAAATATTAAATTTTCTATTTAGAATATGATTTTGTTTATATCCAACTCTCTAGTAGAATGTAAGCTCCCCAAAGGCAGGCTCTGTTTCATTTTTGTCATTGTTATATTGAGCACTTTGAGACTTCCCTATAGTAGACATTTTATTAATATTTATTGAATACTTTTATTTTATTTTATTTTTGGAGGAGGGAGGCAAGGCAATTGGGGTTGTGACTTGCCCAATGTCACACAACTAGTAAGTGTCAAGTATCTCGAGGGCAGATTTGAGCTTGGGTCCTCCTGACTCCAAGGCTGGTGCACTATTCACTGTACCATCTAACTGTCCTGAACACTTATTTGTATAAAGAGAGGTACCTCTGATAGAGTAGATAGTGTTGGACTTGCTGGGAAAGTGTAGGTTCAAGCGTCGGCCCTGGAGTCAGAAGGACCTGAGTTCGGATCCGACCTCAGACACTTAATGCACACACAAACAAAAACCTAGCCATGTGACCTTGGGCAACTTACTTAACCCCAATTGCCCTCCAAAAAAGGCAAAACAAAAACAAAAACAAAACTTATCTTTAGGGGTGGCTAGGTGGCACAGTGAGTAAGAGTGTTGGCTTTGGAGCTGGGATGACCTGAGATCAAAACTGGCCTCAGAAAATGAGCACCCACACATAAATAATGACTAGCCATGTAACCTTGAGCAAGTTACTTAACCCCAATTGCTTAAAAAAAAGCGTAGGTTCAAATCCTGCTCCAGACACTTATTAGTTGTATGATTATAAGCAAGTCAGTTAACCTGACTGAGCCATATTGTCTTTATATATAAGATGGAATCTGTAACATCTAATAGGGTTGTCATGAGGCTCACATGTGATAATGTACATAAAATGCTTTACAAACTTGAAATTGTTCAATAAATAGTAAATATTTAATAAATAACAGCTATTTAAATTGTTCTGTAAACATATATTACAAGTCTGTAAGTATATATGTCTGTGATGTACACACACACACACACACACACACACACACACACACTCACCCATGGCATGCACACCACACAGAGAAGCATCAAAACCAATGATATAATTCTAAATGGAAATTTGCTGTGGGAATTAGCTGAGATCAGATGTCTTTTGAAGCATAACTAAAGTTTAGATATCTCTACAGGAGGGCTGATAAATAATTTATTTCCCTTTTCAGCTGTTACTGCTATCAACTCTTTTTTTTTTCTTTAGCTAATTCTCCTAAAAAGCTTTTTTTCCTTTAAGAACTTGAAAGAATTACCCATCTTTATTCATCCTCATAAATATTTCCTTTTCTATTATCACTTGATTGTTGGAGACATGTTTAAATAAAAGTTTTCCCTAAAGGTATGTTATTTTATCTTTGTTCATGAAATGAAATTGTAATCCTCTACACTTTGAAACCCATTGTTCGGGGCAACAGATTAGGAAATGATATGGCAAAGATTTTAAGAAAGGTCACTTTATTTTGTGAGGTTGCTGAGTTCACATCGCAAAGATGGAATCTCTCTAACCTCCCCCACCCAACCTCATCGTGCATAATATATTTGTCTGCCTCTGTCTCCCAGTCACACATTTACAGGGTAATTGGAAGATGAGTAGGAGAGAAAATGCAACTGTTATGTTCATGTGTCCTATGATGTCTAAGCATCAGAATCAGGAGTGTGCTGGAGCCTGCTCAAAGCTGCTCACTAGAGTTGATTGTTAAATTCTCAATGTGAACGTTTACACCTTGAAAATTTGTAGCAAATGCTATGAATCAGTGCTTGATTTGTTGTTCTTTTGTTTTTCTAGACTTAAGAAAAGTAATGGAGAAAAAGACAGTAATGCAGATCAAACTTAAAAGTGTGTTGTGTGTGTATATATATACATATACATACAGAAGTAGATAATTGTTTATATACATATATGTTACATGTGTATTTTTCTGGAGAGTCAAATATTAAATATTTACTAAAACACTCCTGGTTAGCATGGCAGTCAAAAGATTTGGGTTCTATTATAGCACTGTTACCAATGAACTGTGTGACCTTAGGCTAGTCACTTAACATAGACTTATCATCTCTTAGAGTTGTAGGGAACCTTAGCAGTTTCCTTGTTTAACTTTCCTTCTTCACTACGGGGTGATCTCTTCTGTGACATCATTGATAAGTGCTCATCTAATCTTTGCCTAAGAGCTAGCAGAGGGTAATAGAGGAAGAATTGCATCTGTAGTTCATTCCCTCAGAGTTGGGGAGGTAAAGCTATTAATAGCTTTTTATCCAAAGGAATGAGTCATGAGGGAATATCAGGTGGAACCATAACTAAAGGAGTCTACCTGGGTTCATTTCCTCTTCTGCATCACTTTCCTCTTCTTTAAAGCACCAACATAGCAGAGCATTCTTCTTTCCCATAATGACTACTAGTAGAAGGAAATGTACCTTCCCCATGTTGGCAGCCTGCTGGGAAGAAGCATCCTCCAACACCCAACTTGTGGGTTATATTTGCTATCAGGGCCCTCTCTTGGGGCTGCCTTCCTTCAACATTGCACTGGGATAATTGTACCCTACTATCATAGGTGAGCCATATGTCTTAGAGACCTAGAAGTAGCAGAAATGTGATCATGCAGCACCTCAGTGGTATCCCCAGGGTCAATGGGATTCAGGTGGTACCATTCCCATGCCTCTATCAATCAACCAACAAGCTTTTATTAGATGCTACTATATGTCAGCTACTGCGTTAAGTGCTGCAAAATATAATGAAAAACAGAAATATAAAAAAGAGTCTCTAGTTTCAAGCTGCTTATATACTATTTGGGGAAGAATATATGTAAATAATGGGTACATATAAGATACACAAAGAATAGAAGGAAAATAACCTCTAGGCTCAAGGGTAGGAGGGACATCCTATTAAAAAATAACATTTGAGCTGAGTTTTGCAAAAAGCCAGGCATATAACTGATGTTAAGCAGGAAAGTGGGGCAAATATTTTAGGGGTAGGAGTTAAGGGGTAGGCTCTTACCATCTCTCATATGGCACCAAGTCCCTAATGAACTTGTCTGCCTCCTTCTAAGACCAGATTTGGTTTTGTAGCTGCAAATCATGTTATTTACCTAATTTTCCTTTGCTCTCCTGATTATTGCCAGAAAGCTAGAGGGAATGTTATTATGGATTTTTCCCTTTTATAATTCTCCTGAGGGCTTCATTGTTCTTAAGAGAGAAGGAATACAATGAAAATGTGTATTTTAACTTATTTTTCTAGAAGTTGGCTGATATTCAGATTCATGCTAGCTTGCCTTTTCACACTTTCTCATGTCTACAGGTCCTGGGTTGATCCCATCTCACTAGAGACCTCTGACCCTGACAATTTCCAAAATGAATCCTTATTGTGAATGCGCCATAGCACCACTGCTCCCTTTCAACCTCTCTGTTCCCTTGCCATCTGTCTGTCACTTGGTTTCTGGCACCAGACATAAGCAAGTCCAGCCAAAAATCCATCTGTATTGGCTTTATTCCTTGTTCCCTTGATGAATATAACATGGAGGGATAAGATGAAATGAAAAGATAGGGTGTATCTGAGGATGACTTTGACATGCCTGGCTTAGGTCTACATTCATTGATACTCAAAATCCCAGGGGAAGCCATGATCACACAACTCCTTTTGCTCTGTATATTTAACTATATACAAATACCCAAATGGTTTGTGATTTCATCTGCATGGGGAACTCTAAATGGGGAAATTCCCTTTACTAATGCAACCCATCTATGACTGGATAGATAAATCCTCGGGAGTCACTGAAGGCACTTAGAAGTTATTTGTCCAGAGTCACGTAGCTCTATATTAGATATAATCAGAGGTTGAATAGGAACCTAAATCTACTGGAGTCCAGTACCTTGTCTATTATGCCACCCTGCCTCTTTATCACTATATGGGTACCACCACGATCGCCACCACCACTATCACCACCACCATCACCATCATCACCATCACCACCACCACCACCATTGTCGTCATCATCGTCATTATCATCATCTTCCCATATTACCATCCTTCCAGTGCTTTATCACCTGATGCCACAATGGTCCACAAAGCTCCAAAGTGCAGTCAGAACCAGATTAAATTATAATTGTGAAATGTTTAACAAAATAAATAAAAATACAATACAGCAAGGATAATGTCAATTTGTGGCTTTCTAAGTTAATATGTGACCTACAGGGATTGATTTCTATTTGAGTTTGACACTATTGATTTATAGTTTTTAAGGTGCTTTCAGGGTATCTAGGTGGCATTGACCCTGGGTTCAGGAAGACCTGAGTTCAAATCCTGTCTCAAACACTTGCTCTGTGACCCTGGGCAAGTCATTTAACACTATTTCAGTTTGCTCACCTGTAAAACGAGCTAGAGAAGGAAAAGGCAAACCACTTCAGTCTCTTTGCCAAGAAAACTCCAAATGGGGTCACTAAGAGTCAGAAATGACTGGGACAATTGAATACCAACAAGGTATTTTCACATATATGATCTGGTTTGGTCTTCATAACTACTACATACGAGGCAGTCAGGGGAGATGATGTTATAGCTTGCCCTCAGTGAGGATTAGGGATAATTTCAGACTTAGGCAGGGGCAATCTAAGGAAAATATCAATATCCAAGCAAATTTAACCCAAAAGGTCAGGTTGGATTGGCACCAGGATTTCTTTAGAGTGGGAAAATCAAGAGGTTGAGATGAGTGTGAGAAATCAGTTGTAGTAGCAGAGATTTAGGATAGGGAGATAAGCAGTGACTGAGCCTTGAATCAATACCAAAAGTTTGTTCATCTTTAGGGAGGACAGCTCAGAGCTAGAGAGAGTTGTCGATAGTCACATATACATGGCAAAAGCAGGATTTTGAAACAAAGGATTGTGGTGGAGGGCAATCCCTGGAAGAAATTGCACCTCAAAGTTTGTATTTCTTTGCTTTTCCCCTTCTTCCTATAATTTGTATGACTCCTAAATGAATCTAGTAGTTGAGAAAACTGGGATGGGTGGCAGTGTCTGACCTTCATACCATCTCAGGACTGAGAGCTCCTCATTCCTGTTGTGCTTCAAACCTCAAGCCACCCTGGTGTTACAGAGCTGTTCTGCAGACCTCCTAGATGTCTTAGTTTGGAAAGATTTCTCTGTTTGACATTCTATTGTCTTCACCATTCCAAAATGTGATCTGAGACATTATTTTAAGTTGTTTGGAGGGTATGTTCAGAGAGTGTTGCTAAGTCCCAGCCTGTACTCTTCCATCTTGCCTCCTCCTCCTATCATTTCACCCCTCCTTTTCATATCTTTAATTTGACAAAGAGGCAACTCTTAAAAGAATCTGAAGGGGATCAGTTTGGCAATGAGAAACTTAGTAGTAATAAGAAATTAATTATGAGGACTTTTTAGTCCTAATTTAGATAGACAGTCTGCTTGAGATGGAGAGCTTATTGTGGATTGGAAGCACTCTGCCTGGTTTTGTTCTTTAGTTAGGCATACATAGGAAATTATAGCTTTGGCTATGACTAAAGAACTGTCAGCTCATTCTTACTGGGGCAACTGAATTTATATATACATATACAGACATACATATACATATACATATGCATACATATATGTATGCACGTACATGTGTATATATAATTGAATAGTAACAGAACCTTAGAATGTAGAATTTGAAGTTATCAGCAGATGTCTTATATATAGGAAGCCCTGAAGCTGGTAACAGAGAGAAGCTTGTAAGCCATGGAACTAATGAAGACTGTCATCCATGACACTAATGCCTGATGGAGACTAAACACCTTTTCTAGAAGCCTGGCAGAGATTATGTGCTGTGGGGTATCAGCAAGAAGAAGGACTAAAGGAAATAGAATGATGACCTCACCAGAAGACTCTGATGACCCTCCATCATCTGAAGCAAGGGTTGGTCCTCCCCACATTTTCCTTATGTGTGTGATGTTACCTATAATTTGTCCCTTATGTATATAGCTTTCCATATGAATTCTACATGTGTACATTCTTCCCAATTATAGTGTGAATATTTGTGAGAGTGTGACTGAGTGAGGTGTCTAGGTGGTGCAATGAATAGAGAGCACTGGCCCAGGAGTTGGAAGGACATGAGTTCAAATCTGATATTTGATACTTCACACACTTACTACCTTGTGACCTTGGGCAAGTCACTTAACCCCAATTGTCTTGCCTTCCCCCCTCCAAAAAAGGGTAAAGAGAGTGTGACTGAGTTTAAATGGAAAAATTCTATTGTCACTTTTCTTATTATGCTATTTCATTAAATGCTTTTATGTTAAGCTAATAATAAAACTAATAATAAATATATCAGTAGGGTTCATGAACTTTGGGGTATGTGTGTATGCATATATGTATGTATGTACATGGAATATTTGTAGGGTAGTTTATCTGGAGGCTCCATGTGAGGGCTGTGCATATTGTAAGAGAGGGAGAGAGATGCTCCAGGAGCTACATGTAAAGAGAGTAGGTTGAATTTTATTGCATCTAACATACCTTCATACTCTAAATACTCTAACTCTTATACTTCCATGATCCTTCTTGGCAGCTGTGTGGCACAGTGAATAGAGTGCTGTACTTGGAGTCAGAAAGATAAGTTCAAATCCTGCCTTAGGCACTTGTCAAGCTCTGTGACCTTGGACAAATCACTTACCCCTCTCAGCTTCAGTTTCTTCATCTGAAAAATGGATATAACAATAAAACCTAATAGCTCTCATGGGTATTATGAGGAAGAGTACTGTGCAAACCTTAAAGCTCTATAGAAATGTTAGCTACAATTATTGTTTTTTTTTCCATATAGCGTAAATGCTTTATGAGTCAAGCTATAGGAAATGTTGGACTTCCTGCCCTAAAATTTCTTTTTATGGTAGCTGCTTGTGTTCTGTCCTCTTGTCCTGCACTGATATGTTAACAAGGTTACTGGCTATGTTTGCTATGTACCCTCTAAATCCAACTACATTGGCACAGTTGTACTTTATGCCCCATCCATCCTTTCCCTTAGAATAGCCCTCCATTAACAGCTTTGAGGCCATCAGTTTGTGGGGAGATGTTGATAGAATTGACTATACACTCATCTCTTCTCTTTGGCCTTGTATCTGTGCCAACCCATGAGCTGCTGAGTGGAGGTGGTCTCTTGTCTCCAAATGTTGTAAATATACTAAACTGAGGTGATTCATATTTAGAGGAAGTATACAAAGAATTGGAAGGTATAGCCCTGGGTCAAAGTGAGACCATTGTAGCAATGATCAATGGAACACCAACCATTGCTATTTGCTTGTTTACCCAAATTATTCTTCCCTTTGAACTTTATGTTGAAATGGTTTCTGTTTACTTGGGGATGGGTCACCTGGGGGTGTTATTTGGTGAATATTCCCATCCCTGCCAAGAGGTACAACAAGTCAGGGTACCAAGGGTGGGATAGAAAGGCCAGTCCCTGTTGATGGTAATATTAGGCATTAGGCAGAATTACAAGTTTTGATTTTCTTTTTTAATAAATAAACAGCACAAAAAGACCACCAATGGGAGAAGTTTAGAGCCAAACAAAACTATTTCTTATACAAGATCTCCAGCAAGGCTGCTATCATCTTGGCCTGGTCAAGATAATATAATATAGTTAAGGGCAATAGTTTCCCAAGTTTTTATTCTCATAACCTCTTTACACTCTTAAAAATTATTGAGAACACCAAAGAACTTTTGTTTATGTGTGTTATATCTGTCAAATTTACCAGTCTTACAAATTTTAAATAATAAACTTTATAAAGATGTATTAATTCATTAAAAATAACAATAATAAGCCCATTACATGGTTGCATAAATAACATTTTAATGAAAATAACTATTTTTTTTTCCAAAATAAAGCTAATTTAGAAAGAGAAGTGGTATTGTTTTAAATATTTTTCAGAAATCTTTAATGTTTGGCTTAATGGAAGACAGCTAGATTCTCCCATCTGCTTTTGAATTCAATCTGTTGTGATGTGTTGTTTTGGTTGATTTATATAAACTAAATCAGGCCTCATTCAAATATCTAGTAGGACAAGAAAGGGTATTTTAATAGGCAAATAATGTCTTAGTATTATTATGAAAATTGTTTTGACTTTCCTGATCTCCTGAAAGGGTAGTGGGGACCCATAGATATTTGTGAACCAACCTTTGAGAATCTTTGGAATAGGGTGAAATAAGCTCCATGAGGATATGGCCTATTCCATTTTAGTGTTTAGTATCCCCAGTGCCTATCACAGTGACTCATACATAGTAGGCTCTTAATAAATGTTTGTTTTTTATTGCATATATCTGACCAACTGAGATAGATGGTGAGTTAATTGGGATCTGAACTAGTTTATTCACTGGATTGTAGATTTCAAGGTGCAAAGAACATCTGAGGTCACCTGCTCCAAGCCCTTCATTTTACTGATGAGGAGACTAAAGAAGATTAAGTCACTTGGCCAAAATCCATTAGCTATAGAAAATTGACAAGCTGGTAGTTGAACTCTGAGTTTTCTGACTCTCAATCCAACATTCTTTTTCTTGCATAATACTGTTTTTCACATTATCAGTCCCAATAAGAATACCTCCACTAAATGTATCCCCTTAGAACATAGGTACTAAGGGAGGGTACTATGGACTTGATGTCTGTCTCAGGGCTGTAGTTGGATTCTATAACACAAGCAATGCATTCAATAGTTCTGTTAGTGGGAGATGACTTTAAGACCCACTCCAATTTTTTTGAAAATAAAGTTATTTTCATACAAAAGGGTTTTTTTTTTACCATGCAATAGATTTATTATTGTTATTTTAAAATGAATTAATAAATATTTTAATTGATTCATTTTATTTTACAAGTAAATATTGATAAATATAACCCATATAAACAAAAGCTCTTTGGAGTTCTCAATAATTTTTAAGAGTTCTTGAGTTCTTGTAAAGAGTTCTTGAGACTAAAATGTTTGAGAGTAATTGCCCATCACTATATTATACTATCTTTGACCAGACCAGAAATGAAGATTTTGGAAAAGAGAGGGTTTTCTTTAGCCCTAAACCTCTCTCACTGGAGGTACCTTTTTGCTATTTATTTGTTTTTAAAACAGTAAGGAATTATGACTCTATGGTGACTACAGAATTTAATGCCCTGAACACTATTTCTCTCTGAGGTTGGCCTTGATTTGGCTTGGTCTCAGTTCAACGAAGTGGTTGGGCTCATTGATCAGCTCAAAAATGTCTATGATTTTGTGACTCTGTCCCTAAGGAGTCTTTTAGGTCCTATTATGTAATCACAAGTTACCAAAGTAGATAGAGCTCTTGAGCTAGAATTCAAATCCTGCTTCATATACTTTTTCATATACTTGTACATATATACATATATATATATTCATATTCTTAAACAACCCTAGATAAATTTATGAACCTCTGTCTGCCTCAGTTTCTTCTGTAAAATGGCCATGATAATAGAACCTACCTCCCAGAGTTGTTGCAAGGATAAAATGAGATGGTATTTGTAAAGAGCTTTGCAATCACTACAGCATTACCAAGTGCCATTATTATTATTATATAACTATGTATTGTGTAATATGTATATTATATAATCATAAATATGTAGTTATTATATTCCTATGTAAAAATAAAGACTTAATATCTCTGATTAATTCAATGGACAGTCATGATTCTGGAGGACAAAAGGTGAAGAATGCTATTCCCCTGCTGATAGAGAAGTAATTGACCGATATGCAGTATGAAATACATATTTCTATACTTGAGCAATGTGAGAGTTTCTTTTGCTTTATGATATATATTTATTACAAGGATTTGTAAAGTAGTGGGGAGAGATGAGAGAAAATAAATGTTTACTAATTGAAAAACATTTATAGCCTCTCCCCCAAGTCACCAAAGCCCTGTATGTAGGTAAGTAGAGTGACAATGTTGTTGTCCAGGAGCGTGGCTGCTTTGATGGAATCTCTGAATCATCAGCAGGCTGTTTGTTTTGACTAGACTTAAAATATAGTTGGAGTCACTCGTACATGAAGAGTTTGTTCTGAGTTGTGGTGGGGAACATGTATCTCTGTGCTGAGTTTCACATTGGCTGTCAGTTGACTCTGAGGAATGTCTTTGAAGTCTGTTTTATTTTCCTTTCCCCCCAGAAGCAGGTTCTTTTCATCTTTGGTGTGTGTTTGTGTTCTCTATGACTGTTTCTTAGTTCTCTCTTCCTGCTTTTATAGAAACTGTACTCACTGGAGTTGTGGATGTTATCTGGCCAGGGGCTAGTAGTTAAGGAAGCTGTATTGATCCTTGAGAGTGGGAGGCAAACATGCCCTTCTTGAGACATTATTTTCTCTTGGAAGAGTTCACCAAAAAAGCTGTATTGGTAGTTGGATGTTTCAATATAAGCATCTTGCTAGAAACAGAGAAACTTGGTATTTATTAAAAAGGGAAAGTGCTATGTATTACTTTCTAGTTGTATGATCTTGGGCAACTCACATATCATCTGAGACTCAGTTTATTCATCTATGAAAATGAGTTTTATATTTTCCCTACCTGGCCAAAGATGGTTATTGTGAGGATGAAGTTAGATGATGGATATGAGAATTATTTGTAAATTGTAAAGTGCTATAACAAGGTACAGAAATATTTTAAGTCCACTCTTCACACCAGATCAACCAACAAACATTTATTAAGTACTTATTATGTGCCAGACATTGTAGAAAAGAGTTAGGGACTCAGATAAAAAGCAAAAACAGTCTGTACCCTCAAGGTGCTTACATTATGATGGAATAAGCAATACATTTATACATAAGTGCATAGAAGATACATGCAGAATAGATGAAATATAACCCTGGAGCCAAATTTCTTAAACTTTGGTCTATGAGTTGAAAACAAAAAATGATAACTATATTTCAATACAATTGGTTTTATTTGTAATCCATTATATTTTGTTATATATTTATAAACAGTATTCTGAGAAGGGATCCATAGGTTCCATTAGACTACCAAAGGGTTCTCTGAGACAAAAAGGTTAAGAATCCATGCCTTAGAAGTTACCATGGTAACAGGTGGAAGGAACTGCACTTTGATTTTGAAATAGTCACCTTTTTCCATGCCTTTTCATACATTCCCCCCCTTAGGATATCATGAATAGCGTTGTAATCCAGGAACCTTTAGAGACCGGCACTCTCATTTTTCTGTCCTTACCTTTACTTCCCTCTCTGATTTCTAACTATTTTTAAAAGGAAACCTCTTGTTCCCAGATCTCATCCCTGAATGTAGACCAATGTCCAATTCATAAAATCTCGTGGTTTATCCTCTTATCATAAGTCTGAGCTATTCAGTTTATCACATTGAAGAAAGTGAGTGACATCTTTTCCCTTTGGACATGCTATTTGCTGTGAATGGCTGGCTACTGAGTAGTTATCAATAAAAGGTGAAAGAAGGGGAAGAATCTTTCATTGGTTCTTTTTCATCATCAATATCACCTAGAAATTTCCTAATGTTTCCTAATTTTACTAATATTTCCCTGATGTTTCTATTAGAGAAAGTCCTAATATAATGTTTTATTTTTAATCTTAATTTAACCTATGGAAAAATAGTTCTATGTTTTTCCTACTTTGAAAAAAAATTCTGACTTCATTAATGGTACATTAGACAAAAACAGCCATAGATTCAATCCTTAAGGATTGCTCTGAAGCTAACTAGTCTTCATATTGACATTAACTTTGATTCAGCAGTCATGGTTTCTAAATCTCAAATATTATTTTTGTACATGTCCCTAAAGAAACAGCACTTTGAGGTGTGAATTGGAAAGCCCTTGTGATGGAGCAAAGGAAGCTCTTAGGTGGCTTTGGGAAATGAAAAACAATAAAAGATTTTGGGATTCTGGATGGTGTCATCACCAAGGTTAAAAAGAAGCCACAGAGTTTAATTAGTAAAATCAAATCATGAGAATCATATTTGTAGGCTTGATTGAATCTATTTAAACACTAGAATAATTACCTATCAATAAGAAATGTGTGTGGGGTTTCTGTGTCTGTGTTTTTTTTACCTCTGAAACATCACAGTCTCTGAAGAATTAAAAATTAACTTTATCCAGAGCTCAATGGAGAGGAACATGGTGGGTGTGATCAGGCTTCAATATATTACAAGAATGGAATTACAAAGGAGAAATGGAGTGAAGAATGTCATTATAGAATCAAATAAATGGAAAATAATATGTCATTTAGTAAGAGCAAAGGACAACCCATGGACAGTTCTTATGTTCCACTGGTATCCTGGCAAGATGTGGAGAGAAAGAGAAGGGCCCCACATTTTGGGTGAATCACTTTTGGTGATTTTGTGATCAAATGAGATGATATTTGGAAAATATTTAGCACAGTAGTTGTCACATAGTAGGGACTTAATAGTTGTTTGTTCCCTTTCTCCTTATGTGAGGACAAAGATGAGAATAACTCAGGCTGGACAGGCATAGATATGTTGTAACCTGCATCATTGAAGTTTGTAACCTACCTCACTGAAGAATATAGATCGATGTGAATATCATGATCCAGAACAATATTGGTACTCAATAAATGTTCTTTGAATTGTATCAAGTGGGTGTGTACCAATAGGGCTATATGTTTATAATTAAAGATGTACAGACAAGGATATATTAAGCTGATGCAATTTGAGTTTCCTTCTGAGTTTCCTTCCTTCTAACTCTGAGATTCTGTAATTCTACTTTTTAAGTAACTAAAAATGGCCTTTAGTCATATGAAATCAAGAACTATAGTTGGGGGGCAGCTAGGTGGTGCAGTAAATAGAGCACCAGCCCTGGTGTCAGGGGGACCTGAGTTCAAATTTGGCCTTAGACACTTAACACTTACAAGCTGTGTGACCTTGGGCGATTGCCCTGCCTTCCCCCCTCCAAAAAGCAAAAAAAAAAAAAGAGCTATAGTTGGAACTAGACAGATATTCATGGAAGAAGATAGTAATGGGGAAGACAGTATTTTAAAGGACTCAGGGATCCCTTTAAAAAATATCTCAAAGGAGAAAATGGACAAAATCATGAATAGTATTGACAAGGAATCAAGAAGACATCAGTGGTACCAATTGATATAACTTCTTTTTCATCTTTATAAAAATCCTTATAGGAATGGTTCAGGCATGTATGTAGTCCTTAATGAAAATATAAGAATAGAATAGGCAAGATTTTACAAATGATTTTCCACAGTGCCATTGTGCATCTTTATAGACATATAACTGACTAAGAGGTATAGAGTAAGAAGCTTTTGAATTTGTTGTTTATTACTAAAAAGAGATAGTAGAATAAAGTATAGCATTAAAATTTCTCTTCTAAAAAGGTATATTCCATGTATTTATTAAGTTCATTTAAGATGCCTTGATAGATCATGCAAGATCCCTTGACACAACCACAGAGATAACTTTGTTTAATGCTGTCAATATCAGTAAGAATTGAAGCATAACATAGGTAGGTATATGCTTGTCAAAGTTTTAGCCACTATAATATTCTCCACTGGCACAAATGTCAAAAGGAAGAGGAATTTCTTGGAGATGTTAAATGCTTTCAAATGATACTCTCTGTTCTGATTGCATCAAATTCTCAAACATTGCAACACTTTTGTCAGACAGATCCATAGCCATTTATCCTTTAAATCCACATAGATCAAACAAAGCTATATATATATATATATATATATATATATATATATATATATATGTATATATGTATATATATGTATATATACTTACATATAGTATGTATATGTATATATATACTTACATATATGTATGTATATATATATTAAGAATGCTTATTACCTAGCTTATGTCTAGTTGGATAAGTTAATTAGGTTATCTTCATTGGACAGACACCACAGTCTTTAAACAAGAAATGATTTAGAGAAGGATAGTGGACTGGATTGTATTGGGAAATTGTGATGTTTTCAAGGATTAAAAGTTGCCCTTTAGCCCTCAAACCCATCTTTTCAAGACTACCAGTGACTATGTGGAATTGCATGATAGTATAAAAATCAAAATTGCGGTGATACAAAAAGCAAAGGACCTTAAATATCATAGACTGTATCTTATTTAAATTTTTTATTTTTTATGCCAAGAACTTCATACATGTAAGGCAATGTAATGAGTAATGTTGACTTTATTTTTTAAATTGAGTTTTGAAGATCAGATCTCCATTTGATTAAAAAAAAACAAGTGGCATTTCTATTTGCTAAGCTGTGTTTTATTATCAATACTATTATTGATAGTAACTATTCTTCTTGGAAATTACATAGTGTTTTCTTTGCTAGATCCTCTGAGCACTCTCTTTAGCTTTTATTTCATTCTCACAATACCCTATTAATAAGGTTTAGAAAGATATTAGGCAAAATGACCATTTTCTCTCTCTCTTCTTCTGATCCTTTGCAGTTTCTTCCCAGAAATATTCTACCTTCTTTCTTCTACCTCTAGGAATTCATACCTCCTTTCAAGGCATGCTAGGTTGGCTGGCAAATCAATAATTTTAAGCACTGAAAACCTAAGTATCACTTCCTACATAAGGACTTTTCTGATTCATTGTTGCTATTAGTATCCTCTGAAATGTATTGTTGTTATAAGGATAAAATAATACTTGTTGAGAGTTTTTCAAGCCAGAAAGTATTATATAAATGCTCATTATATTATTATAAGGTATTTAATGTGTACATATTGTTTCCCCCTCTATCCAGTAGAATGTAAGGTTCTCAACAGCAGAGAATATTTGATTTTTGTCCTAGTATCTTGTCTAGTGTTTAATAAATGCTTGTTATATTGAAATGAATTGACTATATAAAGGTGGAAGCATATTTTCTGCCTTTCTGCAGAGGTGGTGTACTATGGGTCCAGCATGAGGCATACATTTGCAGAAGAGGCCAGCATGAATTTGTTTTGCTTGATTTTACTTCCTATGAGAGGGTTTTTCATCTGTGTGTGTGTGTGTGTGTGTGTATGTGTGTATGTATGTGTGTGCCCATATACAAGTGTGTGGGTTTCACTGGATAGAGGAGTTTCACTGGAAAGTGAAAATTATTTTTTAAAAAAGAAAAAAGCACCAATAAGACATTTCAAAAATAAAACAAAAAGAAACAACCCAGAGGATAGAACTGACTTTAAAAGGAAGTGGGCCAGCCAAGCGGATGAAAAACAAATGGATAGACCTAGTGCTCCACTGGCATCCACAAACTATTAACATGATTGGAATAAAGTCTATCATATGTTGGGTAGATCTTATATGGAAGATTTGTGAAAAGACACAGGCAAGAATAACAGTAAAGGAAAATGGTTTGTGTTCTACACTAGTACAGGAAGTAGCCATTCCCAAAGGATCTTGGATCTAAAGAAGTGTATTACAATAGTAAAAAAATACATTAATAAATCTGATTTTCTCTTATCTTTTTTTGGAAGGGAGAAGATGAGGTGATTTGGACCTGTGACTTCATTAGAGTGGGAACTCTGGATGTGTTCCTCTACTAATACATATTAGCAACTCTATTTAAGATAGAGACTGTTACCTGAGAACACTGAAAGACTAAGTGACTTGCCCATTGGCAGACAGTGTTTATGATAGGAAAATGTACCGAAAGTGATTTATAACCCTGGAATTACTATATGAAAACAAATGAATTTATAATTTGTTAGAATTCAACCATCACACAGATTGAGTGAGGACATAGTATCTAAGAGAAAAGCGGCATCGATATTGTCAAATTATGAAGAAAGGACAAGATTAAGGACTAGGAAAAGGATGTTCATTGGCAATTAAGAGATCATTGGACATATAATGCTAGTTGGAAGAGAAAGTCAGAAGCCAGATTGCAGAAGGTTTAAAGAGAGTAAGAAGACAGGAAGTAGAAGGAATAAGTATAGACAACTCTGTCAAGAAATTTAGCATGAAGGGGATGAGAGAGAAAGGGGGAGGGGGATGACAAGTGCTGTGTTTGGTAGGATCAAGTGAACGTTTTTTAAGGATAAGAGGTGCTTGGGTATATTTGTAGGCATCAGAGAAGTAACTATTTTATAGTTAGAGATTAAAGATAGAAAGAGTAGGGATAGATAGGGTAGAGCCAAGATGGCAGAGAGAAGGCAGGGACTAACCCAATTTCTCTCCAAAACCCCTCCATAGACCTTTAAATAATGCCCTAAAATAAATTCTGGAGTAGGAGAACCTACAAACACCACCCCCCCGCCCCGCTCTGACCAAGAAAACTTAGAATTTTAGCAGGAAAGGTCTGTTGCGTGGGGTAAGAGTGCAATGCAGTCCAGTGTAGGCAGCATTTCCTAGAATCAGCACTGAAAACAGCTGCACAACCCCCCAGAAACTAGGGACACTGCACCCTCCACCCGACAAGCAGAGCCCCACTTTAGCAAAGAGTTAAAAGTCAAGAAATAGGCTACAAAAATGAGCAAACAACAGAAAAAATCTGACTATAGAAAGTTACTATGGTGACAAGGAAGATCAAAACACACACTCAGAAGAAGACAGCAAAGTCAAAACTCCTGCATCCAAATCCTCCAAGGAAAAATCTCAGACCATGGAAGCACTAAATATCTCATGGGAAGAACAACTGACATGGAAAATAGATCCAGATGAGATAATTAAAAATTATTTTAAAAATTTTAATTTAAAATTATTTTAAAATTTATTCCTGAAAGTCATAATTGAAAAAAAAAACCAACCCTAAGTATCATCTTTCAAGAAATTATCAAGGAAAACTGCCCTGGTATTATAGAATCAGAGGGTAGAAATTGAAAGAATCTATTGATCACCTCCTGAAAGAGATCCCACAATGAAAAAGCCCAGGAATATTATAGCAAAATTCTAGAGCTCCCAGATTATTGAGAAAATACCATAGGCAGCCAAAAAAGAATCAATGCAAATATTGTTTAGCCATAGTCAGGATCATAAGATTTAGCAACTTCCACTTTAAAAACAAACAAAAAAATAAGCAGGCATTTATATGGTGCCTACAATGTGTCAGGCATCATGTTAAATGCTTTGTTAGAAACATTATCTCATTTGATTCTCACAACAACCCTGTGAGGTAGTTACTGGTATCTCTATTTTACAATGAGGAAACAGAGGCAGAGAAACTTACCCAGGGTCACATAGCTCAAAAGTGTGAGGGCACATTTGAACTTGGATCTTTCTAACTCTAAGTCCAGTGCTCTGTCCACTGTACCACTAAATGCCTCTGACAATCTGCTCACTTTCTGGTGTCTAAACTAATTTTGGAAAATTTGTACTCATTTACTTCTCTGTCCAGCTATTCCTGTGGTAGGTGGGTCTAGAACATTGTGGATGGAAGCAGTATACTGAGTACCTCCTCCCTCTTAGACCTGTAAGCAAGTCAAACTCAGGACACATGAAACATTTCCTCACAACTGATCATTCACCTTCCATTTTAAAATTAGCTATGAATTAGAATTCAGAGTCGGGTGGCAATGATCCTGTTCCATCTTGAACCCCATACAAATGGTTTAGCTACTGAAGTACCACGGATGTCTCAATCAATAGTGCCTCAGCTCTCCATTCTTTTGGAAGTTTTGTCCAGATAAGTTGGAAAATACTCCTTAAAACTAGCTGTCTTGTATTGATTTTATGAGAAGGCAGTATCTGGAAACTGGCTTTCTTCCACTTGTTCTCTGGAAAGAATTCTTGACATTTTTTAGTTGAAAAATAAAATAAAAATCCAAAAAGAAAAAAAAAAGTTACTAAAATTTGAATTGTGATGGGGGTCATTATAACTTCAGTTTAGAATATATGTCTGTCACTGTGGGAGGTCAGGTGAATTCTAATGTAGGAAATAAAAATGATTAAAGAATCAGAGCTAGAATAGTCAAGTTGTCTGCTCCTACAGATCTGGGGGAGTTTGCAAAGTGTGATAAATTGCTTATTTGAAACTATGGATTTTTCCTTGATTGTAAAAAGTTCAACCCTAATACCGAAGTCATGAATTCCTAAGGGGGAAGGCTGGCCTTCAGGTGGATTCCAGATATTTCATAACAATTCTTGCTCCCTCCATCAAAAACAAACGATTAAACTTTCTTACATTCAAATATCAAGCTGTTCCAGAGCCTTTTGTTTTATGTGAAACACAATCAGGACTGTTTGTTTATAGAGGATTCAATATTCAATAACATCCAAAGCCACTTTGGTGGTTTTTCTTTCTGTAAGTAATTTTAGCTAAGGAAAAAAAACCCACTGCTGTTGTGTAGAAAAAAAAATAAGGTATTTTAGGATTTGTTTATTATATGCTAATGTCCTGGGGTGAAATGTATTTTCAGGCAAGGAACAAAGAGACAATAGATTCATGAAAATGCAATTTCAGAGCAGCTTTAAGGATTCAAAGGTTTTTTTTTTACTTTTTCCCCCCTCATATGTTGGCAACAGGCTCAGAAGAATTTGTTCTTTGTTTTTTAATTTTGGAAAGTGTAGCAAAGTATCTTCGAAATTCTTTCATCCTATTATGTCATGCCATAAACAATGGTTAATAGCATTGAGTACACTTTATGAAGACTGCCATTTTAGGTGCCCTGGGTAGATAAGAGAAGAGTAATAAATGTAGTCCTTCATCAACAGTATCAAAAGAGAAATAAACTGTAGAAATAATTTAATAGAAATTTTCTCATTTCACAAATGATGAAAGAGCACTGGGTAATTATGATCTGTTATTATTATGAACATTTTGTGGAAACTGAGGTCAGAGAGGGGAAAATGATCTACCCAGAGCTTAAGGAACATGCTTCCCACACACTCACGGGATAGGATAACACACACAATATGGAAGCTTCTCCAGTGGCATCTTAACCACTCCTTTATTCATAGGATGACAGATTGAGAGCTGGGAGGGTCCTTAGAAGTCATGTAGTTGGAGTCTTTCATTTTTCAGAGGAGAAGAATGAGTTGCAGAGCCATTAGATCACTTGCCTGGGATCACACAAGACCAGACTATTACCAAGATTCACCCCTAGAAGGTACTGCTTCCTTGGATAATCTACAATGCAGTTTCTTCTGAAAGATGAAAGTACTAATCAGTACTGGCCCACTGCTTGTCGGTAGCTCATTTCATCTTCCATTGGGCCAGAGTTTGAGGCAGGCTCTCAGGGACAAGGAAAAAGGGAGACCTGAGGAGAGAATTTCATATAAGCAGCAGTTAGGGAGCTGAGCTTATGGGCATCATTGGTTGATTATTCCTGGTGGCTTCTCACCTAGATTCTACCATGTTTCCTGGGCACCTGTTCAAATCAGAATACTACAATGAGGTTCTGAGAACTTGTACAGAAGGGATAGAATCTGGGCCTACCTTCAACAACCTGGGTGAGTTCCCTTGCTGGGAGATCCCTGCCCACTCTTCCTGGCACTGTCACTGCCCCATACCCCGTCATTACAAAATGATGGTGGCTGGTTTACATGAACGTTACTGGCTTATCAGTTCTGAATCCCTCCCCTAAGTGCATAAAAGTTCATCTCTACATTCTCTGAGAATGTGCATCTTCATTGTACATTTGATTATTCCTTTTCTTCTCTTCCTTTCTGCTATCTTATGCTCTCTCTTTGTTGAAGTAATTAATCAACAGAATATATGAAATTCCTGCTGTGTACCAGGTGCTATGCTATACACTGGGGATAAAGAGATAAAAATAAAACAACCCTGGCCCTCAGGTAATAAGGCCTGAGTCTCATAATGATGGGTCAGCAGACCTAATGATAGGAGCATAGATGGGTCTTTAGAGGATGTTGAATCCAACCTCCTCGTTTTACAGGTGAGGAAACTGAGGCCCAGAGAACTTAAGTGACTTGCCCAAGATCATAGAGGTTGCAAGTGGTAGGACTGGGATGGATGAATGAATAAATGAATGAATGAAAATGTATTTATTAAGTGTTTCCTATGAGCTAGACACTGTGCTGAACAATGGAGGTACACATACCCAAACCAAAAGTTTCTGCCTGCATTCTGTACCTCAGTCTGAGCATCCCAATTGAATTCCCTCAAATCAGTATTCTTGACTATCCATGCAGCCCTTTAATCACATTGGGGCTTTTATTAGGTGATTGTCTCCACAGCACACATTACAGGATGCCTGATGGATCAGGAGCACTATCCAAGTCTTATTTGCTAGTTATCTGTTGCAAATACTCTTCAGAATAGGTTTTTAGAAAGGTGTTAATAGGTAACGGTTTTCAATTTGCTTTGCGTGTTTCCATTCACCTTAAATGCTCATTCATTCATTCATACCATGCGGTCAGCTAAAAGACTGTTTAAATGGTAAACTGTCTCAGTGGAGTGGGTGCTCTGGCTTGTCAGGAAAGAGGAAGCCAGTAGGCAAGCAGATTCTTTTTTGGCATCTTATTCCATTTCCTCTGAAGTCTGCTATCTCTGTTTGAAAGGGATTATGTTGAGATATCATGGTATAGGAGATGGGATATTGACTCTGGAGGCCTGAGTTCATATCCTGTTCTGGAATTATTTGTGTGACCTTAGGTAAGTCACTTAATGATCTTGGGTCTCATTTCCTCATCTGCAAAAAGAGGACATTGCCTTTTGAGGTATCTTCCAGATCTATGTTCCTATGATTACCTAACTAATGCTCTGGGAACCAGCCTAACCTTCTTACGCTTGGACTGGGGAACAGAAGGCAGTACTCTGAACAGAAGTATGCCACTCAAGAATAGTAAATAATGTTTATTTTTCTCTTTACATATGCTATCATGTAAGCCTTAAAACAATGAGAAGAAACTGAGACTTAAGCATCATCAGAATTAGAACCCATCTCCTTTGACTTCAAACATAGTACTCTTTTTACAATGCCATACTGCCTCCCTGAAAAGAAATGATCACTATAATGTAATCCTGCTTATAAAATACCATGGTGAAAATCATTATCAGAGAAATTTCTAAAAAAAAAACCAATGGTAAGGGGTGATAAATCTGTTTGTGCTGACTCTGCCTGTGTATTAGTTTTCTCCTTATAGGGCTGTTGCATTCCTGTCTTATGAGATTGAAGATCCTGCAAACTCAAGAAGACTGTAGTTATATTACTATTCAATTACCACTGTTTGCTCCATAACTGGGGAGAGGGGAGGTACTGATTCCTACTCCACACTACTTCTCCACATTATAGTTTTTCAATATATTCACGTTTCCCTCATGATGAGGGGATTTTTCTCTTTCTCATCATGTCTTTCCGAAATTCAATCTCAGTCTGGATAAAACTTTCCAAATCACTCATGGGGGTTGTCTGTTTTAAGATTTACCACAGAAAATATACAATTCCAGTTTGAATTAGAACCAACCTTTGCATGGAGGAGACACTCTTCATTATCAATAGCAGTTCCTCCAGTTATGCCATTTAAAATTCTGGTTATAAAAGGTATATATATAGGGTCATATCAACACTAAATTTTTAATGCCAATATAATTTGCAATCCAGTAAATTCAAGAGACCTGGGAAAATAATTCAAATTAATAGAACCAAAATGCAAATGGAAAAACATAGTTTATACAGCTGCATTCAGACATCCCTTGGTCCCCTCTGTGTTTATGGAAAGAATTCCTCATATTAGACAAACTCATATACTGATCTATAAATTTGGTCCTTTCTTTATTGCAACAAATTTGGAAACAAGACATCATGTCTCTAGCTAGTCAGACCAGGAATCTGAGTCTGCTGAAACCTTACAATACACAATTTATAAAGTTCAAGTGCTAACTTCAAAAGATATTCTGACTCTGATTCTAATCAGATTGGCTTGGAAGTTCTTTTTTTTTTTTTTTTTAAAGCAATTGGGGTTAAGTAACTTGCTCAAGGTTACACGGCTAGTCATTATTTATGCGTGGGTGCTCATTTTCTGAGGCCAGATCTGATCTCGGGTCATCCCAGCTCCGAGGCCGGCGCTCTTACTCACTGCGCCACCTAGACGCCCCGGCTTGGAAGTTCTAACTGAAACTACCCCCAGCCCCCACCCGCAGTACTCCTATCTTACCAGAGGCTGAGAATTGATCTTAAAAAGCTCTTTATATTTTTGACCTGGTAAAATAGATATTTTCATACAAATTTAACACTCATTTATTTAGGCAGATATACACTGACCAAAAATTTTACCCATTTCCACACTTACCCAGTATCCATACTCATATGCACATACACAGATATAGATTTAACCATTTAACACATAAGCATTCATTTGCTTACTTTCTTGGGATTTATTTTGGTTATCCCAGTTCTCCCCCTTTTCCCCTTACTTCATAAAATGCAGGAAAGTTGTAATCTTTGAATTGCTTTTCTGGCCCTCCCCATCCCAAAGGCCCTTTGCATTCTTCCTGGAGACTAAACTATAACAGAGATTGTACCTCCAGGATCTCCTTCTTAACTCTAGATTGGAGTATTTCTTGTTATTTTCCTGAAAGTAAACATAAACAACCATTAGACATACAGAAAGAATACAGGGAGACATGTACATTATACCTCTCTGCCAACCATTAGGTAGCTACATTTGTCTGGCTCAAGGAAAAGAACCTACTCATATAACTGCTTCCATGTAGTGGTTCTCACAGACATAATTCCATTTCAGGAAGGTCTGCATCTTTTAGGGGGTATGTGATTTCATACTTGGATAGACAAAGGGAGCTAGAACTTCTTTAAGAAGTACCAGTCCTAGGGCACTAAAGCCCAGCTATCTGTAAACATGACATTCATGTAGAAATCAAGTAAAGCCCAAAACAGGGGTTAGTAGAATTCCTTTGGAATGGCACTTATGGATGTCATGTGTCCTAGCTGCCTCATCTGCATATCCCCCTCTATTTCTTATGGGTAAAGAAGTTATTTTTTAAAAAAAGACGATATTTGGTGGTGTGTTTGTAAGTTTATTTCTATCTCCAAATAGGGACATCTCAATTTGAGTATCCCCAAAGAACAGTATCTAAACTATAATTATTTGCCAATTTGATTATAAACTGCCTGAAGGCAAGGTCTGTGTCTCAGTGCCTGGGGGGTCAGGGATGCCTTATAGTATAGCTGCAGCACAGGAAGGAGGAAGGAGAAAGAAAGAGAGAGAGAGAGAGAGAGAGAGAGAGAGAGAGAGAGAGAGAGAGAGAGAGAGAGAGTGTGTGTGTGTTGGGGGTAGGGATTGGGAAGATGCCTAAATTTTCCCAAGATTCTCCATTCACTCTGTGAATTGGCTGTTCTAAACAATAAAATACTCCTTCAGTTCCTTCTGTCTGTACTCTGACCATCGGGTATTATATTAATATAGGTGCCATTAATAACAACTTTGTCATTATTAGCAAATTGTGTTGATCTCCTAATGAGACTTTGCCTGAGTAAATAGGTCTCCTAAGGTTTTGCAGGTTGGGCTGACCAGTACAAAGCCTGAGGAAAGAAATATCCCTTTTTTCCTTGGTTTCTCCTCATAGTTTTGAGCTGCTTGTGGAACAGTTAGTGTTGTAACTCTCTAAATGAAATTAGATTCTGTTTGGTCTGCTTTGCTGACACATTTCTGGGCTTTCAAAGGCTCCCTGTGGAGTAGAAGCTGTTCATCCATAGAAGCCAATCATGGTTTTTAGCTCTTTGGAACTCATGACTCTTCCCTTGGTGCCTCAGATAGAGGAAATAAAGGATCCTCCTTATAGCTGATTTGGCCAATTTCCTAAGGCTCCCTTTGAGGAGTCAGAATTTTTTTTTAGCACCAGAAGGAAAACTTTAAAGGACTTTTGTATTGGTTCCAGATCCAAGGACATTTTCTTGTGTTGAGTGGCTAATGTTATAACACACTGGCACAGGACTTGGTAATCCAGATGGTGATGTTTTGGAGTACCAGCTCTACAAGTTCTGATTCATAAGATACAAGCAAGATAAAGCTAGGAAGCCATCTTTTCTCCACTATACTGAGGGAAAAGGCACTGGCGTGGGAGGCAGAAGACCTGGTCTCTAATGCTAGCTTTGTGGCTCACTCCCTGTGTTACCTTAATGATTTGTCACTCCCTCCTTCTGGACCTCATTTTTTTCATCCATAAAATGAGTGTATTAGACTTGATCAGGGGTTATTAACTTTTATTGTGTCATGATCTCTTTTGGTATTCTGGTGAAACCTATGGACCCCTTCTCAGAATCATGTTTTTTAGATGCATAAAATAAAATACATAGGACTATAAAGGGAACCAAAGGTTAGTAAAAATAAAGATATACTTCATCTGCATCCAAGTTCACAGACTCCCTGAAATCTATCCACAGAACCTTTGGAGTTTTTAGACCCCAGGGTAGGAACCCCCATACTAGATAATCTTCAAGGTCCCTTCTAACTCTGAGATTTCCTGTTATGTCCTAAGGGGCAAAAAACTAGTACATTGAAATCGTATGACTTTCTCTTTTGCCAGTCAACATCTCTATCCTTGTTCTTTTCTAGGGGATCCTGAAAGCCTACAAGAAAACCCATCACTCTCCAAATTAAAAAAAATAATAATAAGCTGACGTCTCCCTGTTCAGGTTTATATTTTCACCACAGACATTTGTTCAAACAAGTCTGGCCCTTCAGCATCACTGACCTTTCTCAGCACATTGAATCTTTTCCTGGCAGGAGCTTCTTATCTCCTGGTTTCTCCTCTGATTAGGGCTTGAAACTGCCCTTGCCCCTTGCTTCATTCTTGCCTGATATCATAATTGGCAAGTTTGCTGCAGACCTCCCACTTTCACCCTCATACTCATCTCTGCCTTTGTTCTTCAGCCTGGGATCTAGTTTCATTTCTGGAGACTCAGTTCTGGGGGAGAGGACAGTAGAAGGACAGGGTTCTTCTAGATCCAAGGTTCTTAACTCGGGGTCAAAAGTCATGTTTTAATTTCTTTTGATAGCTGTATTTCAATAGATTTAATTTCTTTTGCAATCTTATATGTTTTCTTTGATGCAACTAAAACCAAAGTTCTTAAAGGGGGCTCATAGGCTTCACCAGAATGCAAAAAGGGTCCATGACATAAAAAGGTTATGAAACCTTGTTCTATATATTTCACTTACTGATTCTGAGTGGTTACTTCCTCTCCACATTTGCCCTTTGGGATTCTTTTTTTTAAGTAAAAAAAAGAGGGGTCTTCTAGTATTCTTTTTACTAGCTCAGGGTTCTACTACCAGGGTCCAGAGGCATTCCAGCATAGTTATCAACATGGCCATCATCATCATCAGTAACAGCATCAGTAGCATCATTATCCCTTTGATGGACATGGTCCTTTATTGTTATAAAACTCTTAGAAGCAACACAGTAGAAATAAGATTGGATTCAGAGTCAAAAGACCTGAATTCAAATTCTGTCTCTTGAACTTCTTAGTTGTGTAATCCTAGGGTAAGTCACTTAACCTAACCTAGCCTCAGTTTTCTCATCTTTAAAAAAACTAGAATAGGGGCAGCTAGATGGTACAGTGAATAGGGTACCAACCCTGGAGTCAGGAGGACCTGAGTTCAAATCCAGCCTCAGACACTTGACACTGTGACTTTGGGCAAGTCACTTAACTCCAATTGCCCTCCAAAAAGCAAAAAAATAAAAAATAAAAAAGGTAGAGTAAATACATTCAGTACTTTCTCACTGGGGTTGTTGTGAAGAAAGTACTTTGTAAACCTCATAGCCTTTATAAATTGGAGTTGTTTTCACAAAGGCTGCTTCATTCGATCTTCATGCAACCCTGTGAAATAGACTGGGCATGGATTATTAGTCTTAATTTTGATATAAGAAAATAAGATCAAAAGAAGTCTAATGGCTTGGCTAGTGTAGACAGCGGAGGGTCTAAGTTTGGGGAACATCATGGTAATAGAAGCCATAAAGGTAACCTCAAAAAACATTTTATTGAAGTGATAGAAAAGATAAGTTTTTCACAGCAGGGGAAGGCCCCAATAACATCTGTGTGGAGCAGGTTACCTCTTAGGTGTACTCTTAAGCATCATAGATTTTGTATAGCTTGAAGCTTCACTGAACAAGGCCAAAACAATAAGTTTTATGTGAGATTGAGTTCTCTGTGTGGGAAACAGCTCAATAATGGATCTCCTACAACACATATCACCCAATGATTTAGGCATTTCTGTATTATATAGCACATTAGGACAAATTAAAGGATCTCATAGTGGGGTGGGGGTGGGGGAAGTTCAGAAAAAGATCCAAAAGAAGCCTCTAATTCATTCTGTTCTTATGACAGTGGAATTCCTTGTAGTTTACAGTTAATAAGTAACAGAGCAAAGACTAGACCGCAAATTTTCTGGATCTAAGTTTAGAGTTATTTCCACAAAGAAGGAGTTCTCAACCTTAGGTGCATTTATCCATTTATAGAACTGTGGACAGATATAAACTTAGATGGCAAACAAAATCACATCATTATTTCTACTAATCTCTGACTGAAATTTATGAATTCCTTCAATTACTTAAAAACATTGTTCTGAGAGAGACTCCATAGGCTTCACCAGACATCCAAATGGGTCCATGACATAAAAAAGGTTATGGATCCTTGTACCAGAATATATTGTCTTTTCTATGAAGAGACAGTCAGGGAACATGGGAAGAAGTCTAATGTGATTGCTATCAACAGAGAGAAGCAAGAATCTGGGTAAATGGAAATAGGGGAAGAAAAGATGACAGGATGATCTCTATTCCCAGAATTCCCAATTGGGAGGGACCTCAATCCCCATGGAACCCAACCTATATCGAAAAACCTCAATCTTTTCTATATCATACCTGATAACTGGTCATTTATCTTTTGGTTGAAGACCCCTAATGAAGGGCACACACTCCACCCTGAAGCTGCTCATTCTGCTTTTGGTCAGCACTGTTATTAGAATGTTTTTCTTGACATCAAACCTAAATCTGAATTTTTGCAACTTTCACATGTTGCCCCTAGTTCTCTTCTCTTGCCCAAGAAGAGTGAGTCTAATTGCTCTTCCACAAGACAACCTATCAGATATTTGAAAATGGTTCTCATATCTACACTAGACCTTCTATTCTCCAGACTAAGTATATTCAGTCTCTGTCATGAATCTTCAGATGGCATGAACTTGAGGCATTTCACCATCTTAATTGTCCTCCTATGGACATTCTCCATCTTATTAATGCCCTCCCTAAAACATGGTAACTGTCATTGAGTGCAGTACTCCAGATACGGTTGGACCAAGACAAAGAAGAAAAAGCCTTAATCCTAATTCACTGACTTTCTTGGATGGTACATAATAGTGTAGGCTTGTCCTGACCTTTCAGTCAACCACAAACAGCAGCCAATCCATATCCTTCCTCCCCCCATCTTGTCATTGTTGATTTCTTGAGTCTGTATGAGATTTTATGTTTGTGTCTGTTGAATTCCATCTTATTTAAATACCAAATATCTAAGTGGGCATTCAAGGATCAGGAGCAAACAGGAGAGGAGCTGAGGCTGTGCTAAATGATTAGGGGACTACCTTCTGTCATGTTACTATCTTTTAGTGAGTCTTCAGATAT
This sequence comes from Gymnobelideus leadbeateri, assembly GCA_011680675.1. Taxonomy (NCBI): domain Eukaryota; kingdom Metazoa; phylum Chordata; class Mammalia; order Diprotodontia; family Petauridae; genus Gymnobelideus; species Gymnobelideus leadbeateri. Next base: position 88,964 of record WOXC01003339.1, read on the forward strand.
GATTAGCTCTAAACAAATAAACTTGAACAGTGTCTCTGCTCTCTATCTTCTGGAATGGTTCTGTAACAACATCAAATGCATTTCATTCAACTTTCTGATCCCCTTTTCCATTGGTCTTCCATTTCCCAATGAAAACCATAAAACCATTTCCAGAATCCTATCCTAAGTAAGCTTTAAATAACTCACTGGGGTTTCTAGATTAATTTTGAATATACCTATGGTAGCCTTTTACATTCCTTGCTAATATTTATTCTCATGACTTTCATTCACCCCTCTGTCTCTCCCTTAGTTTTTCTTTGTCTCTGTCCGTGTCTCTTTCCTTCTTCTGTTCTCCCTTTCTCCTTCTTCCTCCCTCCCTCTATCCCTTCCCCCACCCTGCCCCCACCTCCTACACTCACATTGTATGACCATGGGCAAGTCCCTCTTTTCCTCCCCACCTCTTCATCTCCCTCTTTCTGTGTGTCTTTCCATGTGCTGCCTCTCTCTTTTTGCATTCATGTCTCCCTGTCACACAAGCACATTCTCCTCCCTCCCCAGATTATTTCTTTTCTAATTCAGTACTTGAATCCATACAGAAGCCCTAACCAAATGAATGCCTTTCCCTCTTCTTAGAAGGAAAGAAGAGCAAGTGGAAATAGTACATTCAAAATGACAAGGAGAAAATGGAGACATCCTTCCTTGAGAAGGCTGCAAAATGCCTGCTGGTGCTTACACGATGCTCTCTGTGTATGTCTTTAATAAAGTTATACAATATTCTGTCTCTGGGAGAAGCCTCTCCATGAGCTGCCCTTGTTGCTATGGCAGCTCTACTGCTTTAATAGCTGTAAATAACTATGTATGGGTTATAGGCTCACTGGCTACTGTTGTTCAGGGTAGAGGGTAGAGGTTTCCTTGTCTTTTCCCAGAATCTCTTCCATCATAATTTTGGACATCCCTTTGGGATAGTGTTTCCTTTTGTTTTCCCAAAGCTAAATTTTGTTCATCATTCTTATCATTATGATTTCCTCTTTTCTCATCTTTAACCAATCATTTAATGGATATTTATTAAGTATATGCTAAAACTAAAGTCCTGTGGTAGGCCCCATGAGAATGACCCCTACCTACCCTCAAGGAACTTTTTGGTCCAACAATTTGAGGAGACAAGAATACACTGAAGATAAATAACTCAAGATTGTACAGGGCAAATGTCAATTGAGTGACTCAGATGATAAGCAAGATTGAGTTCAAAGGAGAGAGAAATTCTCTCTGGTTGGGAACATCAGGGGAAGATTTCTTGAAGAAAGTAGTAGTTGAGTTGAATAATTTTGTTCTGTCTTCTGACATCTCTTTTATTGTTGACTTGTACTATTCTTTTTTTTTTTAGTATTAGGTGACAGTACACTGGATTGAAAGTTAGAAGGCCTGATTTCTAGGACTAGCCCTATCACTAGCTAACTAGTGATGAAAGTCTTTCCATCTGGATCTCAGATTTCCCATGTATAAAATGAGGACATTGGACTAGATGACCAAATTCCATGATTTTATTTGTCTTGTCTGTGTCCCGTCTCTATATCTAGATTATAAATTCCTTAAGGGCAGAGACTATGTTGTACATATCACTATAATCACTATATCTTCTGCAGTATGTTAGTGGATTTAGGATGAGGCCTTCCACAGGGCTTGCCTATTGATCAATAGGTGCAGAGGATCGAGGAGGATATTCTGGGGAGGTAGAATGACATTGGTTAGAGGTTCAAAGGCAGAAATGTACACGGAGCATATCTGGGGGTCCAAGATAGAAAGCAGCATTAGTGACACAAGGGAAAGATATGAGGCTGCAGTCATTGACAAGTTTTATAAAAACAAGGATTTGGAATACATTTACTTGAGATAAATGAATGATAAGAAAGACATTTAAGCCTCTATGTATCAGGATTCCCTAACCCTGACATTGACTTGCTCTTGGGGGAGGAGAAAGTTGCAGAGAGTGCTCCCAAGGACATATACACTGTAGTATACAGTGACCCAGGACTTCTGTTGTCACCACCTCTCTTTTGACCCCTACTTCTGCCCAGAAAAACTCGACAGTTTCTCAGCAATAGCATATGGTCAGCAAAAGCATATGGTCAGGGATATAACACTACGCCTCCTCTGATGTCATTCCTAGTAATAGTAATTCTCCTTAGAGCACTCTCCTATTTGCAAAGTGCTCCATGTGCACTATTTCTTTGGATCCAGAGGCAGCTGAATGGTACGTTGGTTAGAGCCCCTGACCTTCAGGAAGACCCACGTTCAAATTTTGCCTTAGAAACTTGCTGTCTGTATGATCCTGGGCAGCCCACTTACCTTTTCTGTATCCCAGTTTGTGCATCTATAACTTGAGGATAATAATGACCTTGCTTGTCTGGATTATTGTGAGAATAAAAGTAGAAGACATACAGAAAAAACTTGGCAAACTTTAAAGCATTTTATGAATGCTATCATGATAATCCTTACAATAATCCTGTGAGGTGGATACTAGATAGGTCTTATTGTCCCCATTTTATGTGAGGACACTTTTCTCAGAAATTAAGTGACCTGCCCAAGATCATACAGTTTGAGTGATAGAGGCAGAACTTAAACCCCAGTCTTTCAGACTTCGAATCTAGCTTTATTTATCCAATATCCCAAGCTTCTCCTGGCAAAGGCAATCAGGAGATCACATACTACCATGGGAGTGGGACATGTTGAGAGCCCACCTCTTGACTTTACATTTCCCAACTATGCTTATACCTTCCTCTGGCTTAGGCCTATGTTCTCCCTGTGCATTCTTTCCACTTATTTTTGCAAATTGGCTGATTTGATCAATAATATACCAGTTCTGTTCTCACTGTCTGAGTCTCCTAAATACCATGGCTAACCACAGGCCTAAGGCAAGTGCTAATGTGATCAACCCTCATTCTGTCTCCCAGCTGTTCCCCACAGCACCCACAGAGCAGAAGATTCACTGAGCAGTCTCCAATGCAAATGAAATACCTATGTGCTGTGGGAGATGAAATTTTCTGGCCTTAAAAATATATGAATTTATGAAACGTAACTCACTGTATTTCCTTGCCTAGTCTGCTCAAATTAGCTATCTGACTTGTTTAAGCCATAGACCCTCCCTAGGGGTGCTAGTTGTTTAAGATTTGATCATCATTAAAATGTTTGCCTCTGTTCTTTGTGCTTTTGGATACTGAGACTGGATTCCAGACCCAATGACTAAGTATTATCCATCCACTCCAAGCAAGTGCCTACCTTCCTTCTTCTTTAAACATTTAACACCATTCAAATGAATGAGCATCAAAAGATGCAAGACATTGTACTAGGTGAAAATGAAATAGCCCCCAACAAATCTGAATTCTACAGGAAGGATAAAGCATGAATACAGATTACTGTAAGACAATGTACAAAGCTTGGTGTAGGTGTGGCGAGCAAAGGAGGGATCACATCATGAGCTCTAGGAAAACTCAGGGTGGCAAAGAACTCTAACAACCAGGGATATCAAGGAAGGCCTAATGGAAGATGGGGCAAATGAATTTAGATTTAATGGAGTGAAAGCAACAGTGAGGGGGAAATAATCTGGTCTCCTTCTGAGGAAGGTAAAACAGTACAAGGACATTATTACTGATTTAAGGAGGGGAGCAGTTCCTTAGAGTTGTGACAGTAGAAATGTTTTATCATTGTATGCCTAGTTCCTTCTTGCATGTAGAAGGCATTTAATAAATAAGTGCTAGCAGAATGAAAGACTAAATGAATGATACTTTCTCACTCACCATGGTAACCAGTGACATACCCTAGCTAAGGTAAGAGTGCATTGGGTAAAGTGATATGATTGGCTTATATGGGGATTGCCTCTGTAAACTTCAATCTGACTCTTTGTAAGCTTCATACTGATTCTAAGTTTTAAATTACTGAGGTATCCAGGCTGATGAGTGGTATGGAACAGTAGTAGAAGGGTAGTGGGAAAGACAGGAAGGCTTGGCTTGAAGGCCCACTTTTAATACATACTGGCTGAATGTCCTTGGGCAAATGACTAACCTTCTCACTGCTCCAGACACTTCTTTCTCTATAAATTTTAGAGGAAATACCTAATCTGCATGGATGAGGAAAGGGAGTTCCCCTACCCCCATGAGAACTACTCAGAATTTGTCAACCTGGTCTTCCTCCAAATCAAGTTGGTGGGGGAAAAACATGATTCTTTGCCTCCCCTGCTCTATACAATATAACTTTGAAATGCTTTTGTGTATGTAACACAGATCCTCTCAGGCTATAGAGGGTGGGGCACTCTCCTACTTCCACTAGATGGACTAAAGTCTATGACCATTTGGAGTCTGGACTCTAAAGATGGTGGTAGAGGTGGGGAGGGGAGGGGAGTTACTCATAATGTAATTCTGGCTCTTTATGTCCTCATTCCAAAGTCTCTAGGAAAATCACTTAAATTTAAGATTGGCTAATGTTGAGGTTCTCTCCAAAACGAACTCAATATCCAATGTAAATCAAGCATAGGGCAGCTATTTATTTCCTCTACATAAAAGAAAGGCTTAAAACACAAAAGCCTCATAAGCATTCACTGACAAATATTTAAAACAAAATACAGTCACCTTTACCTTTTCTTGTGTCTGCCCAGAAGATTGATTCTTAAAACGTTTAAACATGAAACATTTAGTGGCACTATTAAATAGGCATTTTATCTTCTGCATCAGCACTATTTTCTCCAAATAGCTGCTTCAAGGTTCATATTTTCTGTCAAGTTAGACTAAGGCTTGAACTTACCCTTTTTCCTATGACCATTTGCTCTTCGATGAATTGTAGCACCTGCAGGAACACCCCTTTAAGTGCAGATAGTACTGCTTGAATAGCCAAGAAGCTTCTAGCCTCTAAAACTCTTGACATTTCCTCCCAAGTTGGAAATGCCCTTCTCAGGATTGTTTTTTGGTCATCCATTTTCAGGGAAAGAAACAGCAGAAGAGGCAGCTAGGGTCTTAAGATTCTGACTCAGGTTCATCTAAATGAATATATGCTCTAATTGCCATTTGTGAGCAGCCACCATAGGTACTGTTGTGGGGAGGGGAATCTTTCTCTTCTGTCCCGTTAGGAAGTCCCAGAAAAGACAAAGAATTCATGTCATATGTTCTGGAGAGAGGAAGGAGAGCACAGGAGTAGAAATTTTCTCACCTTGTAAAGCCAACTGAGTTGGGTGGTCCTTCCTGACTCAGCAGTCAATTACCTCCCTCCTCCCACCCCCACCCCTCCGTGGTCATCATAGAGTCTAAGAGATTACTGCAACATCCCAAAGTGCCAATTCTATTAGTGTTTTGTCAGAACCTATGTGACCCAACAGATGAGAGCCAGGGGGGTCCATTTTAGTTCTGCATAGAGGGTGGGGACAGCATCAAGACTATACTCCATGATTTATTGAAAATAGAAGTATATTGGGGGTGGCTAGGTGGTGCAGTGAGTAGAGCATTGGCCCTGGAGTCAGAAGGACCTGAGTTCAGTTCCGGCCTCAGACGCTTAATGCTCACACAAACAAAAACCTAGCGTGTGACCTTGGGCAAGTTACTTAACCCCAATTGCCCTCCAAAAAGCAAAAAAAAAAAAATTATTAAAAAAAAAAAAGAAAATAGAAGTATATGGATGGGGTGCCCATTTCTCACATAACTGCTACTTTTAGTACTTTATGTCCTATAAAGTATTTTCTTTAAACTATCCCGGTAAGGTTTGTAGTACAAGTATTATTACCCTAATTTTACAGATGAAGAATCAGACACTGAGATTTTAAGTGGCTTTCCCATTCATAGTATTTTACATATTCAATAAGAAGTACAGATGGGACAAAATTCAGTTCTCCTGCCTTCCTGTCCAGTACCTTCCCCTCCCTATGATGTCATCTTCGGTAACCCTGGCCACCATAAATCTCACCCTTCTGGGTGATGAATTGCTTCTTCTGAAAATCTTCCAGTTAAAACTGCCTTTCACAAAATACTATTTTAAGGTCATTTAGTCTCAACCGAAGTCAGATTCTAACTGATTTAATTTTTTTGGTCCTAGTTAGAGTTTTTCCTTCTCTCTCGGCTTCTCATCTTACCCCTGGGCTTCAGTGATTCAGAGATGTTGCCAAACTTCAGGAAAAACTCTGACTTTAATGAAAGATTTTCTCATCTTCCCTTTCCTTTCCCCAAGAAAACTTCAAACTTGGAAGCTCAAAGCTGAGCCAAAGGGCTCTGGGTAAATATGCATGGAGATAAAATAACAATGTGGTTCCAGAACAGACAATCCCAATGATATTGCTTCTGTGAGTTTCTCTCCTTCCCTGAAATTTAGTTGACTGAATTTCTTCTCAAGCAAATATATGGATCCATTCAAAAAGTACATGCTATGTGCTTGGTTTTAGAATTGGGTTAAGGTAACAAGATGCAATCACCTGAATTTTAGGAGAAAAATCCTTTCCTCACATATTTTGGTGGCATTACTGGTAATCAGGTCATAGGAGGGCACTTTATGACAAAATGTCAGACTACTCCTACTTACTTGGATTTTTCCTGGCTCAGCCATTGGAGACCAAGCATGCTCCTCCATGAGCTGCCCCCTCATTATCTTTTCAAGTTGATCCTCTGGAAAAAAAATCTTCTCAGCAATACAATGATCTAAGACAATTCCAAAGGACTCAAAATGGAAAATGCTATCCACATCCAGAGAAAGAACTATGGAGTCTGAATACAGATTGAAGTGTCCTATGTTCTTTTGTGTTGTTGTTGTTGTTGTTTTTTCTTTCTCATGGTTTTTCCCTTTTATTCTGATTCTTCTTTCACAACATGACTATTGTGGAAATATGTTTAATATGACTGTACAAAAAATCTCAAAACTTGTCACTTTATGGTGTGACTCATGTTGATATTATCGCTAGGAAGGTGGAGAGGGTCTATGGGAGAGAAGGGAATAGTGTTTTGGTTCAGGAAAGAACACTGAACTCGGAACTCAGAAACTGGGTTTGAATCCATGCTTTGTTATGTACAACTTCTGTGACCTTGGGTAAAATACTTGATTTCAGTTTCCTCACTTCATCATAACTGTCTTTCCTCCCTCCTCAGTATGTGGAAATGCTTTGTAAATGGCAAAGCAATAAAGAATTGGGAGGTATTTATTATTTTTATTACAGACCCAATCATCCTTTTTAATATGGTCTCCTTTTGTAACTAGTGGAACATTCAAGATATGGAACAGACAGAAACTCATTGGCCTCTGTAGGAACTAAATCCATGGCTTTGGTCTCATTACCATCATGCTCTAACTAAATTGTCCAGTTTGCAAAGAAAACAAAATGACTAGTTTTTGCCCACAGGCTTGAGCATAGGGGATGGTGGATGAATCCAATTCAACATACAACATTTACTTAAAGAAACTTTGCATGCCTATCCTATGTATGCCATTATACTGGGCTATAGGGACAAACATCACAATGACACAATCCTTATCCCCTGAGGGCTTACTTTATATTGGAGAGTGGGATATGATATGTGTACACATAAGTGAGATATAATGTAGAATGTAGTAGGGACAAAAGGGAGATTCAGACAAAGAGAAAGAACAAATGTTCAGCTGAGAGGTAGAGGTGGGGAGGACTAGATTAGGAAAGATCACCCAGAGGAGGAGGCATTTAAATTATTCTTTGAAGGAAGTGGTTTAGTGTTCTGAAATGCAGAGATGAAAAAGGAATGTTTTGCAAGTATATAGGGGATGGTTTACACGAATACTTCAGGAAAAGGTATGCCAATTTTCTCATTTATAACTGAACACTGTCCTTGTATCCTTCTAAACCAAATTGCTTTTTTCTGGTCACTACTTTCCTGCCACTAAGTGATTATAATAAATGATTTTAAATTTGAAGACTTCATTGAATGGTGAGTGACTAATAGGGTAATGTAGAACCTTTTTGTCAGCAGCTGAAGGTATGACAAGGAGTTTAGACTATTCCTTCTAGGACGTGAATAATGAAAGGAGAAGATATAGAAGTTAATAGTCTGAGGGAAAGGCAATGTCCTGGGAAGGTTTCTATAGGATAGAAAATGAGACTCAAGTATGAGGCAATAGGAAAAGAGCCAGTAGGTAGGGAGAGATCAAAGAGGAAAGAAGGGAGAAAGTGGGAATATTTAATGGGGACAAGCTTCCAAAAGAAAGGGGCAGAACAGGATTTAGAGCATTCGCCTTGAAAAGGAGAGAGTCTCATTCTCCGAGACTAGAGCAAAGGAAGAAAGAAGGGGTTATTATACAGGATAGTGGAGAGGAATAGTGCACAGTTAAACTGACTAACTACGAGGTCAAAACTCTGAAGGGAGGAAGTAAAGCCAGAACCAGGATTGAGGCAGAGAAGTGACAATGATATTGAAGGGCAGGGTTAGGGACAGTGAGACAATGATAGGAAGTCAGGAGATTGTGATCACAGAGGAGAGCTTCAGAGTTGAACATCATGAAGGTAATACAGTTTTTGGTGGTGATCAGTCAGGGCTACTTTGAAATATTGTCTGTGTTTGGACAAGGTCAAGTAGAAATGGAAGTCATGGATTAAACTGGGAGGTCAGATGTTTAATTATCAGGTATGCTGCTATGTGAAAAAGCTGAGTCTAACTCTTTGTGAATAGCTTTAAAAATCTTGAATACAAAATTTTATCCTCATCATCACTAGCATTTGCAAAATATGTGTTTCTAACAGCACTTTCACAGCTGTTGTCTAATCTGATATTTATATTATATATGAATGCATATACACATATATAATATGTATGTGCATATATATGTGTATTATTTAGTCGTAGATTACTTAGGACAGGAATTATTGCCACGATTTTACAGATCAAGAAACTGAATCATAGAGAGGTGAACTGACATTTTAAAATCATGCAGTGAGTCATTGGCAGAAGCAAAATTGGTACCTAGTTCTCCTGATTCCAAATCCGTGACTCTTTCCACAGATTTTGCTTTTATAAAAAATCTCTGAGCACTAATGACATCAGACTGTCAGCTGCCTCTCCTGTTCTGATACTGCACTCCCTTTCTTAAAAGTGAGGTACCTGCACAACCCTGGACTTCCAATTCCTTTATTCATGTTCATAAAAGCTATTACCCAGAAGATTAAATATAATCTCATGTATTTTCTGCAGCAGAGAGGGCAATGTGTTGCTCTTCTAATTCTTCTTGTTTCACCCTCTTAGTCCCATCACTTCTCAGCCTAATCTTTTGATGCTGGCCTCCTCTTCTTTGGGAATGGTGTCTCCAAATGATGCAATCATTTGTACCAGGATCTCTACTTTCTCTAGAGCTTTGTGCCTCATAACTTTGAAGAGCTTTCATGGGTGCCTTTGATAGCTCCACTTTATTCTGGATCACAACATAGTGTTTAAGGTTGGCTTTAAGAATGCACACAAAGACAGTGATAGAACCAGTCAGAGGGCTTAAGCCTGGACCTTAAACTCAAAAAGGGTTTCAGATTAGGAGGCAGAGAACTGCAGTCTTTCAACTGTGCACTGCCTGGTATTGTGAATTAGCTTGTAATTTCTATGTCTTATCCCCTCAAGTTATTTGAGTGATTTTGCCAGATTCAGTTTTAACTGTGATGTTTCAGGAAAGCTAGATTTTCCCTCAATAATTCCATTGCAGAGAAAAAGCCTAGAAAGGCATTTGCTAAATTACAAAAATATTTCAAAAACCAGGTCTCATTTTGGGGATGTGTCCTATTTCTTCTCTTTTTGTTTAAAACAGAAATTCTAGTCAAGGGGTCTCAAAATTAGAAATAGAACAGGCCCTTCGGACCCCAAAAGGGTGTGAGAGAGTGAATGCCTATCAATATCAAGATGATTGCTACCTTGCCACTCCAGTTCTAAACCCACTAATTTGGCTAATTGATGTATAGAATACTTTATTTTTGTCGAGTCATTTTAGCTGTATCTGACAGTCTGTTAGCCGTTTTGGAGTTTTCTTGGCAGATACTAGAGTGATTTGCTATATTCTTCTCCAGTTCATTTTACAGATGAGGAATTGAGGCAGCAAGGTTAAGTGACTTGTCCAGGGACACAAAAGTAAATGTATGAGGTTGGATTTGAACTCAGGTCCTCCTGACTTCAGGACCGACACTCTCTCTACTGTGCCACCTAGCTGCTGTGTGTATGCGTGTGTATTTATTGAGTATCTTGTATATATGTGTACGTAAACATATATGCAATATATTTTATATATATATATACATACACAGTTATATATGTGTATGTGTACATATGTGTGCATGTATGTATATATGTGTATATATATATATATATATATATATATATATAGAAAGATACCTCTTAAAACTCTTTCATATGCCTCTATTCATCCTGTTCTTACAAGAATTCTATCAGGTAGGTAGCTTGTTATGTCCCAGATTTTATAGATGAGGAAGTCCAGTTCCTTAAGTATTGTTACAGAATTGAGACTAGAATATATGAGTCTCCTGATTCCACTTTCCACTATATACTAAGAACTTGAAGAATACCAAAGTAATGTTAGCATAACCCAAATTACCCTTGGAAATGAGAGAAAATGTTGAAGAACAATTTATTACTTTGCTATATTCAACAAACACATCTGCTAACAGTCCCCTCTCTCTCCACCTTCCAAGGGGACAGTGGCCATAAATTTAATCAAAATCAAACCATCTCATCCGGAGCAGATACAGTCCATGACTTTGCTAAAACTCAGTGGGGCTCTGCTGGTTCAGAGATCACACAGTGCTAGAAGCACATTAAGCAGCATACATAAATGTTCTAAACTGGACTAAAAAGAGTCCAGAACCAGGGGTGTGGAACCTTGGGCCTCAAGACCACTTGACCCTCTACATCCTCAAGTGCGGCCCTTTGACCGAATCCAAACTTTATAGAACAATCCCCCTTAATAAAAGGATTTGTTCTGTAAAACATGGGATCAGTCAAAAGGCTGCCCCCAAGGACCTAGAAGGTCATATGTGGCCCCAGAACTGCAGGTTCCCTACCCCTGGCTCTGGACTGACAGACTCCATGTTTTCTGGTGCCATTCTCTAAGGTCCCCTTGGGACTACAATGGTGCTTTCTATTTCTCAAGAGAATTGTATCCATCCCCACCAAGAAAGGAGGCACTGAAGATGATTTCCAATGATGAGATGAAGCCATATTATTAACTCTTGTTTTTTTGCCCATCCCATGTGCCAAGCAGTGTGTTAGAAACCTAAGAAAAATACATCTAGGCTCTCCAGAGTGCAAACTAAGATCGTTGAAGTGGTAATAGTATTTGAATTTGCAATACACATTTCTCTGAAGACAAAGGATCATATTTTACATAATTATATCTTCAAATAGTGTGAATTCGGAGACATGAACACTTCAGAGGATTCGTGGCTGGTCCTAATCAAGATCTAGCTGAATAGCAATAGTTTCCCTGCCCTCAAGGAACTTAAGGGGATAAGACACAGAAATAAGATTAGTTCTGATACCAGGTCGTGCCTAATAAAAACCACACTACTGCTACTCTAATAAATGGTATGAAAGCTGAGAGGAAAGAGGAATGGTTTGGGGAGGGCAGACACTGGGGAAATAGTAGAAGAAAGCTCGAGGCACTCAGGTGGCATGGTGGATAGGGTACTAAACTGGAAATAAGAAAGACAAGTTCAAATCTGGATTTAGACCCTTACTAGCTGTGTGATTCTGGGCAAGTTATTTAATCTCTGTCTTGGTTTACTCATCTGTAAAATGGGGAGAATAAAAGTATTCATTCTAGAACTGAGATGATAATAAAAACAGCCCTCATTTACTTTAAGGTCTGTGAAGCATTTTACAAAGCTTATCTCACTTGATCCTCCCAACAATTTTGGGAGGTGAGGAAACTGATGCAGCAGAGGTTAAGTAACTTATGCAGGATCACACAGCTGCTAAGTTTCCGAGTCTGGATTTAAAATCAGGTTTTTTTGGGGGTGGCTAGGTGGCAAAGTGAATAAAGAATAGAATAGTGTCCCTAGAGTCAGGAGGACCTGAGTTCAAATCTGGCATCAGACACTTAACACAAAACTAGCAGTGTGACCTTGGGCAAGTCACTTAACCCCAATTGCCCAACCTTACCCCCTCCAAAGAAAAGCCCTCAAAAAAGTACAAAATCAGGTTTTCCTGCCTCTAGGTGAAGCAACCGATTCACTTCACCCCCATAGCTGGTCCTCAAAGGATGGTGGGATGCTCATAAGTGGGGAGGAAGAGCAAGGGATGATTCAGTAAAATCGAGTCAACAAGCACTTATTAAAAATGTTTACTATGTGCCAGACACTATGATAAGTGCTGGAAAGATAGTTTCTATCTTTAAGGAGCTTATGTTCTAATGGGGGAAGACAAACTATAAAAGGAAGCTAAAATATGTGGGAGGGTGGTGGTGGTGATGGTGGTGGTGGGTGTGGGTAGTGATAAGTAGTTGTTGTGGGTGGTGATGATTGTTGTTGGTGGTGGGTGATGGTTGTGGTGGTGTGTGATGTGATATGGTCTGGAGGGTTGGAATAGAAAGTCTGGTGTGGTGCTATAGTGGAAGGAGTGATAGGTTTGGATTCATAGCGCATTGATCAGGGTGCAGGTTTTGCCACTTACTACCTATGTGACATTGGCCAAATCGCTTAACCTCTCTGGGGCTCAGTTTTCTGAGCTGTAGAATCAAGGAGTTAGTCTTGATCTTGAAGGTTCTTTCATCTCCAAATGAATGATCCTATATGTGCCTATCCATATTTTGGAGGTTGTAAGTGGACAACACGGCTGGAGTGATGAGTATCTGTAGGGAAACAGTTGAAAATAAAATCGAAAGGCAGATTGGAGTCAGCAGACAGAGGGCTTCAGATATCAGTCTGATGCATTTGGACTTGATTCTACAGGCAATGTGAAGGCATCGAAGCTAGTGAAATTGAATAGTTAGATTTCCTAGGCATAGACAGAGGGTCATTTCCTTCAGAGGCAGCAAAGTGAAATAGAAGGAAGGCTGGGAAGCACCTGGCAAGGCCTGGGTTTGATACCGGATTTTGACATTTAGCTAGCTGGGTGATCATGAACAAATAATTAACTTCTCTAAGCCTCTGTTTTTTCACCTGTAAGGTGGGGACAGCAGTATCTGAAGCGCCTATTTCATCGTGAGACTCTAATAAGAAAGCATATGTTAAGTGGTTTGTAAAGCTTAAAGCACTATTCCAAGGTTAACTATTATTAAGAGGCGATTTGCAAATGACACAAAGAGTTCTCTAGGCTAGCCAAAGGCAACAACAGGGTAGGGACTAGAGCAAACTGCTCAGCTCCAACTTCCATTTGGTTTCAGAGGTCTGTCTTTGATTCTGACATGTTCTACCAAGTGACAACTCTGATCAGGACATTTGAGCCATTGCGTGAATTAGAGAGATCAAATTAAAGCCATAAATTCTTAGTGCAGACAGAAGGGATAGGACAGGGACCCGCTCCTGGAGCTGGGCTGGGGCTCTGTTCTAATCAGGACTTGCTGCAGCTTTGGTAATGAGCTAGCTTTGTTGGAAGGCTGCTGTGTTTCTGTGACACAGCTCTCTGGTGAGCTGAATTCTCCCTGCAGCAGAGTCAGGGGGAAGGAAAGCAAGCAGCTATGACTCTTGATGTCTGGCTGCTAGCTGGCATGCTTTGTGTACTGGGACTCCTCTGATGTGCTTTACATCGAGTAGTTACAGGTTTGGGGGGAATAGTGGTGACAAATGGCAGGAACTGCCAGTTTAGATAATCAAGGGACAGTGGGAAAGTACATTTTGGTGCAAGTGACATTGCATTTACCATTCTCATGTCTTTGTGAAGACTCATTATTGATACCTAGGGACTCAGAAAGACACAGAGGCATCGGATGATGCTTAGCATTAGGAATCCAGAGACATTAATAAAGTTAGAGGAAGAATTCATGGGGTGAGAAAAAGGATATTATCATTAAGTAATAACTCATGACTGGAATTATAGCTCTTGACAGGCACTACCCAGAGAGCTAATGAAGTTGATCTGATTAGGGAGTCTTCAGATAAAAGGAAGGGTACCTCTTCTTTCACATTGTCCATTTTCAAAATACTTCACTCCTTCATTCCTTTCCCTTCCACGAACAGCAAATCCCTTAAATGTTCTGAGGCTTTGTTTCCTCATCTGTAAAATGAAAGGGTTGATCTCTAAATGATCTCTAACATTTCAGCTATAATATCCTACAATCTTAGGATCTTTTCTCTTATATAGCATCCTCAATTCTCTTCCCCCCCTCCATTTCTTTTCTTTCCTATCTCCCTCTATAGTCCCAAAACTTACTATTTTGTTTTCTTTTTTTTTTTTTGTATCTCTTTTTTTTTTCTTTTTTTTTTTAATTAATTTATTAGTTTAGTTTCAGTTGACAAGATTCAATTCCTTAGTTCCTTGATTTTCAAATTTCCTTTACTTCCCTCCCCCCTCCCCTCATGACATCATATAGTACAGTATAGGGTCTGCAAATGCATTCATATTAAACATTATTCCAATTACAAAGGCATATTGTACTAGATGGGATGAAAGATGGTAAGGAAGAAGTACAACCAAACAATGAGAAGAACAAGATCATTTAGTTTGCTTCCATCAGGATTCAGGCTCAGTTCTTTCTAGTTATATCTCTGGATGGCACATTTCTCACTTTCTTGAGTCATTCGGGATTAACTTATATCACTGCATTGCTGAAAAGAGTCCAGTCTGTCATAGTTGGTCGTCACAGATATGGTATGTCTGTGATTGTATACAAATTTCTTCTGATTCTACTCTTCTCGCTCAGCATCAGTTTGTATAAGTCTCTCCAGGTAATTATGAAATCCGTCACCTCCTCGTTTCTTATAGCACAATAAAATTCCATTACATTCATATACCACAACTTGTTTAGCCATTCCCCAATTGATGGGCACTCCTTTAGTTTCAAATTCTTTGCAACCACAAAAAGGGCTGCTAAAAATATTTTTGTACATATGGTTCTTCCTCCCACTACTATGATCTCTTTGGGATATAACCCTAGGAGTGGTATGGCTGGGTCAAAGGGTATGAAATTATTTATAATCCTTTGGGCATAATTCCAGATTGCTCTCCAGAATGGTTGGATAAGTTCACAACTCCACCAGCAATGTATTAGCGTTCAAATTTGCCCACATCCTCTCCAGCATTTGTCACTTTCTTGTTTTGTCATCTTAGCCAATCTGACTGGAGAGATGTGGTATCTCAGAGTTGTTTTGATTTTCATTTCTCTAATTAATATTGATTTAGAGCATTTCTTCATATGCTTATAGATATCTTTAATTTCTTTCTCTGAAAACTTCCTATTCATATCCTTTGACCATTTCTCAATTGGGGAATGACTTGTATTCATATAGATTTGGCTCAATTCTCTATAAATTTTAGAAATGAGTCCTTTATCAGAGACACAAGTTGTTTGTTTTCTTTTTTTAATAGTATTTTATTTTTCCAATTATATGTAAAGATAATTTTCAACATTAACTTTTATAAGATTTTGTGTTCTGAATTTTTCTCTCTCCCTCCTTTCCCTCCACCCTCCCCAAGACAGCAAGCAAGCTTATATAGGTTATAGATGAACAATAATATTAAATATTTCCACATTAGTCATGTTGTGAAAGAAGACTCAGAACAAAAAGAAAAAAAACACAAGAAAAAACAACAAAAAAGTGAAAAGCATCTGCTTTGATCTGTATTCAGAATCCATAGTTCTTTCTCTGGATGGGGATGACATTTCTATCATGAGTCTTTTGGAATTGTCTTGGCTCATTGTATTGCTGAAAAGAGCTAAGTCTATCATAGTGATCATCACACATTGTTACTGTTACTGTGTACAATGTATTCCTGTTTCTGTTCACTTCATTCATCATCAGTTCATGTAAGTCTTTCTGGGTTTTTCTGAAGTCTGCCTGTTCATCATTTCTTATGCAACAATAGTATTCCATTACATTCATATGCCACAACTTGTTCAGCCATTCTTCAATTGATGGGCATCCCTTCAATGTCCAATTCTTTGCCACCACAAAAAGAACTGTATGTGTGGGTCCTTTCCCCTTTTTTGATCTCTTTGGGATAGAGACCTAGTACTGGTATTGCTGGATCAGAGTGTATGCATAGTTTTATAGCCTTTTGGACATAGTTCAACTTGTTCTCCAGAGCGATTGGGTCACTTCACAACTCCACCAACAATGGATGTGTTCTAGTTTTTCCACTTCTCTAACATTTATCATTTTTCTTGTCTATCATATTAGCCAATATAATATATGGGAGGTGGTACCTCAGAGTTATTTTAACTTACATTTTTCTAATCAATAGTGATTTAGACCATTTTCTCATATCACTATACATTGCCTGAAAATTGCCTGTATGTATGCTTTGACCATTTATGTATTGGAGAATAACTTGTATTCTTATAAATTTGACTCAGTTCTTTATATATGTGAAAAATGAGGCTTTTATAAAAATACTGGCTATAAAAGCTGTTTCCCAGTTTTCTGCTTTTCTTCTAATCTTGGTTTCATTGTCTTTTCCTGCAAAATGTAATCAAAATTATTCATTTTGCATTTTACAGTCTTCTCTACTTCTTTTTGGTCACAGATTCTTCCCTTTTCCATAGATCTGACAGGTAAACTATTCCTTGATCTCCTAATTTGCTTATAGTATCACCTTTTATGTCTAAATCATGTACCTATTTTGACTGTATACCAAGGTATACAGTGAGATGTTGGTCTTTGCCTAGTTTCTGCCATGTATTTTTCAGTTTTCTCAGAAAATTTCATAAAATAATGAGTAATTATCCCAGAAGCTAGAGTCTTTGGCTTTATCAAATGGTATATTGCCATGGTCATTTACCACTGTGTCTTGCCTGCCTAGACTATTCCACTAATCTACAATTCTCTTTTTAGAAAAAAAATATTTTTAATTTTCAACATTCTCTTCCATAAGATTTTGAGTTTTAATTTTCTCCCTCTCCTTCTGCCTCCCCAACATGGCATGCAATCTGATATAAGCTTTACATATACATTCATATTAAACATATTTTCACATTAGTAATGCTGTAAAGAAGAATTAGAACTTATGGGAGAGAGCAAACAGTATGCTTAGATTTGCATTCAGACTGCACAGTTCTTTTTTTCAATCTGGATAGCATTTTCCAGCATGAGTTTTTTTTGGAGTTGTCTTACATCCTTGCATTGATGAGAAGAGCTAAGTCTATCAAAGTTAGTCATCACACAATGTGGCTATTAATGTGTAAAATGTTCTCCTGGTTCTGCTCACCTCATTCAGCATCAGTTCATGTGAGTCCAGATTTTTCTGAAGTCTGATTGTTCATCATTTCTTATAGCACAATAGTATTCCATTACATTCATATACCACAACTTGTTCAACCATTCCCCAATTGATGGGCACCCTCTCAGTTTCTAATTCTTGGTCACCACAAAAAGAGCTGCTATATATATTTTTGTATATGTGATTTCTTTTCCCATTTTTATGATCTCTTTGGGATACAGACCTAAAAGTGGCATTGCTGGATCAAAGGGTATGCACAGTTTTATAGCCCTTTGGGCATAGTCCCAAATTGTTCTCCAGAATGATTGAATCAGTTCATAACTACACCAACAATGCATTAGTGTCCCAATTTTCCCACATCTTCTCCAACATTTATCATTTTCTTATTTTGTCATATTAGCCAGTCTGATGGGTATGATGTGGTACTTCTGAGTTGTTTTGATTTTTACATTTTTCTAATCATAGCTCTATTTCTTAGCCAGTATCAAAAAGTTTTGATGATTGACACTTTATAATATAGTTTTAGATCTGGTAAGGCTAGGCCACCTTCCTTTGCATTTTCTTTATTGATTCCTTTGATATTCTTGATCTTTGTTTTTTTTCCAGATAATTTTGTTATTTTTTTCTAGATCTACAAAATAATTTTTTGGTGATTTGATTGGTATGACACTGAATAGGGTAATTATTTTTAGGCAGAATTGTCATTTTTATTATATTAGCTCAGCCTACCCGTAAACAATTGGTATTTTTCCAATTGTTTAGATCTGACTTTATTTGTGTGAAAAGTGTTTTGTAAATGTGTTCATATCATTCCTAGGTTTGTCTTGGCAGGTAGACTCCCAAATATTTTATATTATCTACAGTTATTTTAAACAGAATTTCTCTTTCTCTCTTTTGCTGCTGGGATCTATTTTTTTTTCATACTATTTAACATCACCTTTAGGGCCTTGTCTCTTTGGTCCTTTAAGGACATATAAGCCTCAATTTCCATTACCAGAGACCTGCCTTGGATAAAGCAGGAATGAGGTGGGGGTATATTCCCTTCTTTCCCAAAACAACAGCCTGCTTCCTCCCATGTCATACCTTCTTATCCCAGAATGATGGTTTTATAACTGATTAATGTTGCCTCAGAATTCTTAGGCTCTAGATAAATATCCTTAGAGTCTCAACATTGGAGCTGAGGATCTCAGCAGAAGACTGGAAGAGTAGCTGATAGTAAAGTATCCTGAGTTGGGCATAGGAATGGGAGTCAGTTCTCATCCCATGTATTATTTCATCTTGGCAAAGTCACTTCATTTCTTTGGGTCTCAGTTTCTATATCTATAAAATGGAGGAGTTACACTAGATGACCTCTAAGGTCTATTCTAGTTTTGAGATCAGATCTGTGCCAGCAATAAGACCTTTGAAACTGAGATTAAGTCATACTTCTAACTGTATACTTGTGTAAGGAAAAGATCCTTTAACGGAGTCTATTCACTTCTCCAGAGCTGAAGTCTATGTCTAAGAAAAGCATCTGCTGAGTTGTCTGCCTTGACAGTTACCTTGTCTGGAGCCTAGGTCTGTTCAGAATTCCAAGAGAATATTTTACTGAAGTTAAGTCTTCCTCAGAGTCCTGAAGGATTGGTTGCTCATCACTGAAATGAGTGGAGAAGACATTTACTTCAGTGATTTTCACATAAAGATCTGGAGAATTTTTAGATTAATAACTGAATAAATATTGAAACCAGAACTGTTTGATGATCATGGGAAAACTATAATTTACCTGATCATATATAGATAATTAAAATTTTATTACTTACCATAAGTTACAGTGGGATCATTCGTGGAGAGGATCCAGAGAGGAAAGGAAAGGAAAGGAAGGAAACTGATCAAATAGAGGATGGATAAGTATGTGTAGAAGGGATTCCTGCAACACTTGGATAGAAGTTGAACTAGAAGATGTCTAGAGTTCCTTTCATGTCTATGATTTTGTTATTCTTGGAATGTTCCCATTGCTGAGCATGAAAGCTCTGGGAAGTCTGTGAGGGAAGAAATATTTTTATAAAAATTTAATAATTTGATTCACCAAATATTTATTAGTTGCCTACTTTGTGCAAGGCACTCCTTCAGGGCCTGGAGAAACTGACAAAAATGGAAAGATGGTACTTACCCTCAAGGGACTTGCATTCTGTCAACTCTACTTTGGAAAATTACCTTCTTAATCATTACATTTCCCCTAGTGCTTTTTCCAATGGTATTCATTACTTTGCTGATCCTTGACGGTAGCTACAAACTTTGCTTCATGACTCTCTGTTAGGAAAGATGGGTTAAAGAGGGATGAACAGGAGATATGAATGCTTCCCTGTGACTTTTTGCCATTGATTTCCAGGGGATGCATTTTTACTAAACAAATTTATATGTAATTTATGCCCTTTCAACTTTTCTGTTCTCTTTGCCGGTAGTAGAGAGCAATCATTATTTCTGTTACTGACAATCGAAGCCACACAGCATCATTCCACGGGAAGACATAGTGTGCCATCTTACAGTTAGAAGAGATCTTAAGTCCAAATATTCATTTTGTAGTTAAGGAATCACAGAACTAGAAAGCTGGCGTAACTTTTCCAGAGTCACACAGATAGCTATGACAGAGTTGGGGTTAGAATCTGAGTTTCCTAACTCCTGATTTTTTTCTCTAGAGTGCTATGTTCTTTCCTTTATATACTATGCTTTTGAAGAGGAATAATAATAAATAGAAAAAAGTCCTTTATTTACTCTTTGAAATGTGAGTGGCATGGAAATTTTCTAAAACCAGAGACATGGCTATCCACAGTTTGTCCTGGGACAAATTGAGCTGAGCTGTGGACAAGGCAGCTAGGATGGCTCTACACCAAGGTTGGGCACTGTCATAGTGCCATAGAAAAAAGTGGTAGATTTGGATTCAGAGGCCTTGGATTTAAGTCCTGGCTCTACCATTTACTACTTGTGTGACCTTGGGCAAATTGCAACCTCCCTGGCTTTAAGTTTTATCAACTGCAAATGGGAGCCTTGGACTAGATAAACTCAATGTTCCCTCATATATCTAAAGTTCTGATCTTATGATCTTATGGTTATGAGATGAGGAATATGGATGGTGAGTCATGGGAGAGGAAATGTACCTATGTGAGCATTGAACTGTGCCCTAGCACCAGATGTTTATGATGTAGGACAAAGCTTCTCCCCCCACACCCTTCAAATTTGCTGTTTGCTAATTAAAGCTCTAGCTCTGATGGCCTCATTCCTTTAACAAAATAGAGCAATACCTTGCTTTTATATTGTGCTTTAGGGTTTAGAAAGTGCTTTGTCATTCTTTATCTGAATTGATCTGCAGCAACCCTATAAAATGAGAAACAGAATTCTGTTTCCAAAAGAGTGTAGACAAAAGAGTGTAGTGAAGACCCCCAGCAGCCATGAGGTTGCCTCAGTGGACATTCCAGCTTATTTGTTGGCAAACTTGGTGCCCTCTATCAAGTTTTTACCTTCTGAGAGACTCATGCAGAGGAAATTAGAAGTGGCTGTCATGCTGACATATACAAATTGGCAATTAGAGCTGAAATAATTTTGCTTTAGTCTCTTGTTCTTAGGCCCTCCTGGAATGCTGGATATTTCATCTTTATATCTTTTCATGAGGTAGAGAGTACATGAAGATCTCTAACTGAACCCTTACCACCCACCCCTATCTACTCCCCCGTTCCCTATCCTTAGGCTGATCTGATGAAATGGAGAGTAAAAAATTTGCTGACAGCTGTCTCTAAGACACCCTAGTTTGCTCAGCATCCAGCCACCCCTGTCTCACAGGTGTATTGAACAAAGACTACAGTCATCACTGCAGCAGAGTCTGTGCCTTGTCATAGCTCCAGAAAGGCACTGCTTTTCTGTGCACACCTCCAGTGGCTGGACTGATAGCTTGTCTTACAAATAAATAGCAATTTGTTACATGGATCTCTGCAATCTGGTGTTAATTAATGAACTGAAAGGCTGGCACCAGGATATGACAATTTTAAGTACTAATTAAGAGGTGATATGTAGGGTCCTTGAAGTGTCATAACATATTTTTGTCATTCCCTCCCTCTCTCTTCTCTCCTTCTTTCCTTCCTTCCTTCCTTCCTTCCTTCCTTCCTTCCTTCCTTCCTTCCTTCCTTCCTTCCTTCCTTTCTCCCTCCCTCCCTTCTTCATTCCTCTTTTATAAACTGATACTCACTGACCCTGAGCTCACTCAGAGCTTCTTCCCAACTACTTTCCACACTGCTGGCAGCAAGGCTGCACTAGCAGATCTAAGGACCCAGCCCTTGCAAAAACAAACAGATCAACCCCAAGCCCATGCCTTGTCTTCTCTCCTTCATCCCAAAGCCCCTGGATCCAGGCTGCAAAAATTTGCTTGACCATGACAGCCAGTCAACCAAAAGACTGCTGGAGGCTGCAATAGTCAGCTAGCATTGCAACAAGCAACCCAATAGCACCAGTGTGGCAACTGTCTGAACTGCCAGTGCTGGGCCAGAGAACTGAGGAAAAGAAGGAGCAGGGAGGGATACCAGTACTGGATACTGTGTGTGTGTGTGTGTGTGTGTGTGTGTGTGTGTGTGTGTGTGTGTGTGTGTGGTGAGGAGGAGCTGTGTAACTCTCTCCAAGAGAAAAAACACAGCATCCAACTGGGGCGTTGTGTGTTCACCCAAATGTCAATTGGGGCAGAGGCTGGTGAACTGTGACTTGCCCAGGATGAGAAGAGGTTGAGAAACTTTGAGATTCAGATGCCAAGGAAACCAGCCTCAGAAGAGATAGAGAAAGTTAAAAATGGAGTAAAATCAGGGGGGAAAGCCCGAAATTACCAAAAAAATCTTAGGAAGAAGAAAATTCAAAGACCTTGAATGTAAGCAGATACATATAAGCAGGGAACATATTTAAAATGAAGGACATATGGCCACCAGATCTATGACATGAATTCAGACATCTATGAATAAATATTGTAAAACAAAGAAAAATGATCTAACATGAGACAGAGGATCCTGTGGAATGAGAGGAGAACATGGAACCATAACTCTCTGTTCCAGAATGGTACAAAAGAAAAGGGAGTATTGTGAGAGCATAATTTTGTATAACAAAATAATATGCAGAATATTTAAAAAAATGGAATCCATGAAGGCCAAATCTCACTAAAAATAAAGAAAAATCAACTGTGAATGCAAATATACTAAAGTGAAGGACAATTTAGAAGAGAAACAAAAAACAATAACATTAAAATAAAATATACTTAGTATGCAAAGAACCCAAACCAACAGGGTGGCTAGGTGGTGCAGTGAATAGAGCACCTGGCCCTGGAGTCAGGAGGACCTGAGTTCAAATTCAGCTTCAGGCACTTAATGCTTGCTAGCCACGGGACCTTGGGCAAGCCACTTAAACCCAATTACCCTGCCTTCCCCCCCTCCAAAAAGCAAAAAACAAAACAAAAACAAAAACAAAAATCCCAAACCAAGCCAAACAAAGAAACCAAAAACCCAAATCCTACTGATCTTGAAGCCAGAAAGTGTAGAGACAACTTAAGGATCATATGTGTCCTTGAAGAACATGACAGGATGAAAAACCTTAACACCATAATGCAGAATATAATAGAAGAGAACTCCCCAGAACTTCTGAACAAAGAAAATGAAATATCAATTGAAAGAATACATAGATTTGTTCAGGGAGAAAAAAGGCTGCAAATTCTAAGACACATAGTGGGTTAAATTTAAATTTAACAATTAAATTAAAAAACAAGTTCTGCAAGTGATCAGGGAAAAGATCTTCACATGCAAAGGAAAGGACGTTTGAATAATGCAAGGCTATTCTGCACCCACCAGGAAATTTAAGAGGGAATGGAATAATAAGTTCTGAAGAGCAATGAAATTTGGGATGCAGGTGACCTATCCTGTAAATCTGAGTTTAACCATAAATGAAAAAAAAAAAGGTGGGCATTCAATTACAAAGCGTTTTTGAAACATGTTTTTAAAGAAAACCAGAGCTGAAGAAGTTTTTTTTTTTTTTGAACACCCCAAACAACAGAAATAGAGGAGGGATAAATAAATGTAGCAGCCATAGATAGCAAGAGCAGCAGAGTGGCAATAGAAGGACTAGTAAGAGACTTCTTTCTAAATGTACACAAGAAGACAAATTTTAGATGGAAGTATAGTATAAAACAGTAAGGAAACAGGCCTAAGGCATTATAGATAGGACCTGGTGACACCCTACCTACAGATGAATCTTTTTTTGTGTGGGACTACATTATAACATGGGAGGATACATGAAAAATGGGGAGGGGAACAAGAAAATAGAGAGGATTATAGGATGTGTCACAGTCATATCAAGTGCTAGCAAAATGAGTGGAAGATACCTGTGGTCTCCAAAAGAGAAGAGCCTTCAGGGCAGTAGACAGAGAAGAAGGAAATTATCTTTAAAAGGGTGGGAAAGGAAGGTCTTTTCATTGGTGGTGGGGAAGGGTTCTGCTGAATGCTTCTATGGGTAAATAGATTTGGTCTGTGAAGGGAGATGGAGAATTTGCACTGGACATGATTTGGGGGAATTTGGTTTTTAAAAAGTCTACTCATCCTTCCTTGGGGGGGGCAGTTGGTACTCCTGGGGATGACTGACACCCAATTGAATAGGAATACATATATGGAGGGAAGAGATTTTGAGGTAAAAGAGGAAAAAAAAGGTAACTAGGGGAGAGTATAGTTCAATGGTAGGCTGCATAATCAGGGACATGTTGGGGTAAGAACAATACCATGAGGAGTATACTCATTGATAACTGCAATAATTGGCATTATTCTGAGAATAAAGCACAATGGAAAGCAGAAATTCACAGGTCAGGCTCTAAAAAGTAGTGGCAGAATCCACCTAGATGGAAAACGGAGAACTGATATCTTAGAAGTTTTGATTTCATTGAGAATATAGAGAGACCAGATAGTTATAGGCGTCATGATTATGAAAATATGGTTCTAGATTAGACAGAAAGAGAGGATGGATGATAATGCATGGGAGAAATCATTTTTGAAAAGTGGTACAAAAATGAAAAAAAGGGAGGTGGAGCCAAGATGGCGGAGTAGAAACAGCTCATCCAAGCCACTCTGCCCCCAGATTCCCCCCAAACTATGTAAAAGGGGACTCTGAACAACTTCTGGAGCCCCAGCACCCACAGAATGACACAGAGAAGCTAACCTCCCGCTGAGGACAGCCCAGCAGCCCTGTAGGAAGGACCAGCGCAGCGGTCTGGGAGCTGGCAGCGAGGTTTTAGCCCCAGGGCTGCAGGGCCAGCAGCTGGCTGGAGAGACCCCAGAACACCAGCAGCTATGCCGACTCCAGAATTATCAACATAGACATGGCTAGGACAAAGTGAGAAGTTAGTGCCCTATGGACTTTGGGACCAGCATTTGGGGAAAGTGTTGGCTCCCGCCCCTGGGGGCTAGAAGCTGTTGAGGAAACACGCCATTTTATAGTTTTCAGAGGCAGCTCCAGCTCCTGGCCTGCTGACTGTAGGGAGATCCAGAGATCAGTCTTGGGGGGTAATTGCTCTTGCTTTAACCTCCCTGGATCTGGATTGTGATCTAGGGTGGAAGTCATGGGTGGGTTTACAGCTTGCCAGAAATGGAAGTTGCCCCCTACACGCTCGGGACGAAAATTCCTCTATCTGGCCTTAAAGCCATAGTGTGGCAACAAGCCCAAAAGTCAAGTAATTAAGTGGCAACATGCCAAGGCAAAGGAAACAGAAAAATGCAACCCTAGACTCCTATTTTGGGGGCATAGAGCGGGAAAAGGACTGTGAGGTCAGAAGTCCTGCTCCAAAAGCCCCAGGGGAAAACATGAACAGGTTGCAGGCCATAGAGGACCTTAAGAAGGACTTTAAAAATCAAATAAGAGAGGTGGAGGAAAAATTAGAAAGAGAAATGAGAAGGATGCAGGAAAAGTATGAAATGAGGGTCAACAGCCTGACTGAGGAAAACAACACCTTAAAAAATAGACTAACTCAAATGGCAAAGGAGGCCCAAAAGGGCAATGAGGAGAAGAATGCCTTAAAAAGTCGAATTTGCCAGATGGAAAAAGAATCTCAAAAGTTCACTGAGGAGATTCATTCCTTCAGAGTTAGACTGGAGCAAATGGAAGCTAGTGACTTTATGAGAAATCAAGATGCTGTTAAGCAGATCCAAACAAACGAAAGATTAGAAGGCAATGTGAAATATCTCATGGGAAAAACCACTGACCTGGAAAATAGATCCAGGAGAGACAATTTAAAAATTATTGGACTACCTGAAAGCCATAATCAAAGAAAGAACCTAGAAATCACCCTTCAGGAAATTCTCAAGGAAAATTGCCCTGATGTTTTAGATCCAGAGGGCAAAATAGAGGTTGAAAGAATCCACTGATCACCTGCTGAAAAAAGATCCCAAAAAGAAAACTCCCAGGAATATTATGGCCAGGTTCCAGAATCCCCAGGTCAAGGAGAAAATACTACAAGCAGCCAGGAAGAAACAATTTCAATATTGTGGAAACACAATCAGAATAGCCCAGGACCTGGCAGCTTCTACACTGAGGGATCGAAAGGCATGGAATATGATATTCCAGAGGGCAAAAGAGCTGGGAATGAACCCAAGGTCACCTACCCAGCAAAACTGAGTATTTTGTTTCAGGGAAAAATATGGTCATTCAGTGGAATAGAGGACTTTCAGGCATTCTTGAGGAAAAAACCAGAATTGAATAGAAAATTTGACATCCAGACACAAGAAGGAAGAGATGCCTGAGAAGTTAATCAGGGAAAAGAAATCAAAAGGAACTTATCAAAGTTGAACTATTTACATTCCTATATGGAAAAGCAATAACTGTGACTGATGATATCTTTCTCACTATGAAAATAATGGAAGAAGGGGGTGTGGTCATATGAATACATATGTGAATGTGTGTGTATATGGTTACAGTTATATATGGATAGAGGGCATAGGTTGAATTTGTTGGGAAGGAGAATACTCAAGGGATGAAATTATGAGGTGAGAGAGGAAAGTGGCAAGAGGAGATGGGGAAAGACAGGGTAGGGTAAACTATCTCATGTAGAAGAAGCAAGGGGAAGTGGTTGCAAGGGAGGGGGAGAATAGGAAGGCAAATAAGGCAAAACCATATTCTCATTGAATTTGGTTCAGGGAGAGAATGACATACATACTAAATGGGATATCTCAACCTGCAGCAGAATAGGGGGAAGGGGAATGAGAGGAGGGATGATGGATGGGAGGGCATCCTTGGGGTGAGGGGAGGTTGGAAGTACCCACTATAGAAGAGGCACAGGATCATGTAGGGAATGGACCAGGTGGGGGGTGGGATGAGTGGGAGGGAAGTATAAGCAGCCTTGTACAATATATCTACTATGGTAATGTTTTGCATAGCTAGACATGTATAACATATACTGAATTACTTATCTCCCCAGAGGGAATGGGTGACAAGGGAGGAAGGAAATGGATGTGAAATTTGAGGTCTTAACATTAAATGTTTCAAATACATATAGATACTATTATTAATACTCTTTTGCTTATAATTGGGAGATAAGATGTGCAGGCATTGGGACACAAAGATTCACCTTCCTCTAATGGAAAAGTCGAAGGGGGTATGGGAGAAGGTATTGGAGAGAGCAGATTGGAGAAAGCAATATATTGTGGGACTGCTATTCTGGGAGGTTGGGTAGGGGAATAACGGGGGGGGGGGGGAAATGATTGTAACTCAAAATCTGGCGGAAATGAATGATGTAAAACAGAAGTTAATAAAGCATTTGTTTAAAAAAAAAGATAAGACAAAAAGCAGTGTCAGGTATAATGAAAGCATGATTGATAAATTAAATACATCATTGATCATTCATTTTCTTTTTTAATTTATATTTAACTTATGGAATTAAATAAGCATTTCCATAATATAGTATAATGAAAAGATGACTGCACATGAAACAAATCTATTATGTACAACTTGCTATTCCTTTTAAATATACAATAAAGTTATCGTGTAAAAGAAAAAACAAAAAAAAATGAAAAAAAAATCATGAATAGACCTACTTGAAGGGGAGGAGAGGTAGAGGAAATGTAGTTGATTGAGAGGTAAAAGGTGGGGAAAAATTATATAACCAGATAAAATCAGGAGAGAGAAAGGAATTCAAAAGCAAAACCCAAAAAGCAAGGGGCAAAAAACAAGGGAAAGAATTAAGGCTGAAGAAAAAAAAGCTATCATAAAAAATTATGGTAAACAACTGAATCAATTAGGTATCATGTTACAGCAGAAGAAGGAAAATCATAGCTTCAGGGAAAATGCTAATATTAGGGTCTCATGGAAAAAAATATAAATCTAACCCCTAATTTTAAATGTGAATGCATTTTAAAATTCTACAAAATAAAAAAATAACAGAGTGGATAAGAAAAATATCTTTAATCTGTTTCTGAAAAGAAATATGAAAAAATAAACAAAGACATTCAAAAAACCTGAGGATTGATTTTTTTCACCATGCATCAAACGAATCCAATAAAACAGAGTTGCAATCATACTTTCTGACAAAGCAAAGACCAAACATTCAAACAATAAAAAGGGATAAACAGGGAAACTACATTATGGTAAAAACAAACCATAGGCAACACTATCTTAGCATCCAAATTAACAAAGAAAACATGAGCTACACAAAAACACAGAGAGTAATACAATAGTAAAAGGAAACTCAAACATTCCTCTGTCAGTTTTAGATAAATCTAATTAAAAAAAAATAAAGGAGAAATATGGAACTGAGCAGATTTCTAGAGAAACTAGAATTAAAAGACAACATTTGAAAAATGTGACTCCACAATAATATAAGTATTTCTTAGCACCCTATAGAACTTTTACTAAAATTGGCTATGTATTAGGGAACAGAGATATTGTTTAAAAAATGTAAAAGGAAAAAAGTTAATTTCATCTTTTAAAGGTAAAAATGAAATAAAATAATTATTGGTTCAGGGATCGCAGACAAAAGACATAGACTCAAATGGAGACTTAACAATGAAATTCTAAATAATGAATGGATCAAAGAACAAATCATAGAAGCAATTAATAACTAGAGGAAATGATAATGACATAACAAGATAAAGTTTCTGAAATGCAATTAAAGCAATCCTTAACGGAAAAATCATTATCTTATAAACATCCATTAACAAAATGTAAAATGAATATACATTTTTAAAAAATAGAAAACCTACAAATAAACACACCTAAAACAAGGACAAAAGAATTAAAAGAAGAATGAAATTGGAATTTAAAAAACTGTATAGAAATGACAAATAAAATGAAGAGCTGGTTTTTTTAAAGACTAATAAAACTGATAAATGCTTAGCTAATCTGATTAAAAATAAGAGAGAAGAAAACCAAATCAATAAAATAGCAAATGAGGGGGAAACCACGGTATAATAAGGGGAAATAAATTGATACCTGAGGTACTAGGATGGTTCAATATTCGGAAAACAATCAACATAATCATATTAAAAACCAAAACAACAAAAATTGTATATAACTCTTAATAGATGCAGACAAGGCCTTTGACAAATTATAACACTCTTTTATGCTAGAAATCTTATAAAGTATAGGCATAGAAGGACCTTTTTTGGTAATATCATCAAAAGTATCTATTTAAAACAACAGGCAAACATTATATGAGGATACACTAGAAATTAGATAACAAGAGAAACTAGTTACACTAGAAACTTTCATAGTAAATCCAAGAGTGAAACAAAGATGTCCCCTCTCTCTGCTATTATTTTATATTGTTATAGAAATGCTAACAACAACAATAACACAAGAGAAAAATTAAAGGAAAGAAGAAAAGTGATGAAGAGATAAACTGTTCCTATTTGTTGATGAAATGATATTTAAAAACAAAAACCTAGGGAATCAGCAAAGATAGTAATTTAGACAATAGCTTCAGCAAAATTGCTGGTTACAAAATCCTCAAAAATCAATAGCATTGGGGTGGCTAGGTGACGCAGTGAATAGAACACTGTCCCTGGAGTCAGGAGGACCTGGGTTTGGATCCGGCCTCAGACACTTAACAAAAAAAAAACTAGTCATGTGACCTCGGGCAAGTCACTTAACTCTAACTGCCCTCTAAAAAGCAAAAAAAAAAAAAAGACACTTCAAAAATCAATAGCATTTCTATATAATATTACATATACATTATATAATTAATATATATTACACTTATTATATTTTACATGATACATAAGTCATATGTAATAATATAAATAGGTAGACAATAAATATAATAAAATGCCAGAAGTAATAATAAAAAAGGAAATTTCTATTCCAAATAACTTTAACATTTATAAAATATCTGGGATTAAGTCTCCCAAAGCACACAAAAGATTCTTATAGATTCAATTAATGTTCAAAATCATATTTAAAACATGATATAATATTCAAAAATACTCCTTAAAGAAATAAAGAACAACTTAGATACCTGGAGAAATATTCGCCGCTCAAGGTAAAGTCATTCCAATATAATAAAAATGACAATAATACCAAAATTATACTTTTCATATTACATATTTCATATTACATCAAATTACCAAAAGGATACTTTATAGAACTTAATAAAATGGTAAAATTCATTAAAAAAGAAAATATCTAGAATATTAGAATAAATGATGGAAAAAGATCTAAGGAAAAAGGAGGAATAGAACTTCCATTCCTCAAAATATATGGTAAAATAAGAGTCACCAAAACCATCTTCTATTGGTTAAAAAAAAAAGAGAGATCAAAAGAATATACTAGATAATCAGAAACAATAGAATTCAATAATACAGAGTTAGAAAAAGTAGAAAACATAAATTTCCTAGAGGAAAAAATACACACTGCTGGGAAAACTAGAAAGAGGTATGGTAGAAATTAAGCTTAGACTAATGCCTTATAACAGATACCACAATACATTTTAAATGAAAATACAAATCCAGTATTAAAGATCATACTATATAAAAAAAAAAACAGAAGAGAAACAGATCATATACTTCTTACATGTGTGGGTAGGAGATGCATTCTCTCTCTCTCTCTCTCTTTTTTTTTTTTTTGGAAGGCAATTGGGGTTAAGTGACTTGCCCAATGTCACACCGATAGTAAGTTTGTCAAGTGTCTGAGGCTGGATTTGAACTCAGGTCCTCCTGACTCCAAGCCAGTGCTCTATTCACTGTGCCACCTAGCCACCCCATAGGATATATATTCTTAACAATAGATAGGAACAATTACAAAAGAGAAAATAGACAACTTTGATTATTTGGAACTGAAAAGTTTCTGCAGAGACAAAACTAATGCACCTCAAATAAATAAGAAAATATATGTGAGAAAACAAAATCTTTGTATAAATATCTTTCATAAAATTTGATATTCAAAATATGCAAAATACATATTTGTATATTACATATACATATATATAGTATGCTTATATATATATAGTATATTTATATATGTCACTATCTGTAACTAATAGCCCCTTCCTAATAGATAAAGTGGTCAAACAATATGAGCAAACATTTCCCCTCCCCTACAAAATTGAAAAATATTCGCAATCACATCAAAGAATGTTCCAAATAATTTATAATAAGAGGATTGCTGATCAAAACTAAGGTTTCACCTCACATTCTGCAAATTGGCTAAAATAAGAAAAAATGGCAATAGTCAATATTGGAGTGGTTGTGGAAGGAAAAATACATTAATACCTTTTTGGTAGGGCTGTGATGGTACAACAGTTTGGGAAAGGAATTTGGAAATATGCAAATAAAGTTACTAAAATGTTCATATATTTTGACCCAGAGATTCCATTATTGGGCTTATATTCCAAGGAAGCTATTGATAAGAAGGAAATCCTCATGTGCTCCAAAATATTTCTTGTAGCACTTTTTGTGATAGCTTGGAGTTGGGGGAAAAAAAGTAGATCAGTTGAGGAATGGCTAAACAACTTGAAGTATATTTATGTAATGGAACATTACTTTGCCATAATAAATGACATATGAGATGAACTGTTTATATGAACTAATGCAGAATGAAGTAAGCAAATCCAAGAAAACTACATACACTATAAATACAATGTAAATTTAAAGAACTTCCCAGAAAAAGTAAAAAATGATAAATTAAAAGTTAATATAACAAAATCACAAATATCAAGAGGGATTCTAATGAAGAAACATAAGAGGGCCCACCCTTAATGGAAGTGGGAGGTCCACAGGTGTTATACATTCCATATTTTCAGACTTTTTCAATGTATTGATCACTTGTACTGTTTTAGTTTTCCTCTCTAAAAATTAATATTTGTCATATGGGATGACTCTCTGGGGTGGGGAGAGGTAGGAGGAAAGGGACTTGGGATAATTATGATATAAGAAACAGAAGACATCAATAAAATTTTATTTTTTAAAAAAGTAGATGTCTGAGAAGAGAATTTTGATTTCTGGACCATAATGAAATGTAAGACAGCTACTGGGCCAGATATGAAATAAATTTCATGAGGACAAATAAAATGCATTTGCCCAAAGTTCTGTGGATTTCATCTGGTGTACTTTAAATTGAAAATGGAAAGGGAGAGAGAAAACTATTTACATATATTTGTCAAGGAATTACAAAGTGGCACTGTATGTTGAGCTAAACATATGGAAAGTAATTTAGGAAAAGAATAGGAAGTGGGGAAGCATAGTGGATAGTATTTAATTAAAGATCAAAAGTGGGAGAAAATTAAAAAAAATACCATCCTGGAAATATTCTGCAGACCACCTAGACAGAAGGAGAAAATAGAGGAGAATGTGAGGCCCTTGAAGGCAAAGCATTTTCAATTTTTGCCTTTGTATCTTCAACTCCTGGGATTTCCCTCTTCTCTACCTTCTTTTTATTTTGGATATAATTTAGAAATAATTACATGCATATAAGTAATGTTCCACGATGTAGACTGGAAATTTCCTGTGACCAGGGTTTACTTCATTCATGTCTAGCACCTAGATTATTACTTGGCATAAAGTAAGGGTTTAAGAGATAATTGACTGACAGCTAGGAAGGCCCATCAAATACCCAATATCAGACTAGAATGAAAAAAAAAAACACCTTGTCTGCTTTTAGCCTTATAGAGAGAAATCTGGCACTTAGTTCCAAAGTCCTTGACTATTGTCAACCTTTTTTTCCCCCTCTGGAACAGTGGTTCCTTTTTTTTTTTTTTAATGTGTGGGCCTGTGGTAAATTAATTTTGGAATCTGAAAGCTATAGACTATTTTTCAAAATAATGATTTTAACCCATAAAATTAAGCATGCAGATCACAAAGAAAACTAATCATATTAAAATAAAGTTATGAAAAACAAATTTTATGAACTGCAGGTTAAGAACCCTGTTCTGGAAGGAATGTCTTCATTTCCAGGGTCAGGTCCTTTTGGAACATAGAACAGCCAGTACTCTAGGTAGCAATTAACAGTCACTTAGTGTGCCTTTGAACTTTATTTCTTCTTGTTCATTATAAGCATTGCCTTTGTCCCAAAGTTCTATTTAACTTAGGGTCAGAAAGTCTTATAATTCCCTTTGAATGTTTAATTGACATCCTTTAATCCTTCAGGATCATGTCAAAATTGCCCTTGGAATGAATTGCCAAGAACTGTTTGGGTCTTGCTTTTCTGGAACCACTTACCTCTAGGCCAAATTCTTGACTTAATTATGTGCAGTCTATAACTAGGCTTTCAGTCTTTGCCCTTCACAACATAAACAAGATTTGGTAATAGTGATGGTTTTATCTATCCTGGTATTGCTTGGAGATGTCTCTCTTCTAAGACTAATGTAATGTTAAGATGAATTCAATCCTTATCATGTCTTAGGATAATTTTATTCTTCTAAAGATGAGAGACTATTTTTTTTAAGTAAGGATATGGTTACGAACAACAAAGAGATAGTAGTTCTTTAAGTAGAAATATTGGGAGCGTTGAATGGGAAGTGACTACTCCTTTTTAGAATCAGTGATAGAAAAAGAGAGGAAAACCCAGTTACAGTCTGAAATGCACTCTATGATTGGGGAGAAATGTAAATTTTGTTTTTTTAAGGATTGATAAAATTTCATGGCCTACATTTTTATGAAAGAAGTTTACTGAAGGAGTTTGAGAAGCACTCAATAATGAAACTGAAGAAACAAAAAGAAACTATTCTGATGAGAAAGAAAGGGGATACTGTCTAAGGAGATTTATTTGGGTATATAAAGATTTATCCACCAACTTGATTTAATGCCTTCATAGATAAAGAATGGATTAATATAAAAGAGTAAATGATCCTGTAAGATAGGTAAGGAGCACTAAAGCTCAGAATAAGCAGAGACTGATGCTGCATGTAAAGACTAACAAAATGTGTTTAAAAATTATTTTGAGGTTAAGAAGATCAAGGAATGGATAGGACCATTGCTTGGGGAAGATGGGACAATTTTTAGCAGTGATAAGGAATACGTACTCAATTCCTTCACCCCCCCCCTTCTTTTTTCTATGCTACAGAGAATGCTCTTCAGACGGGGAAGGACAGATCAAAAATGGTTGGATATTGACACCCAAGACAAATAAATAAATGATAAAGAAGGACCTAGACTATCACATTCTAGTCAATATTACACTTAGGTGAATTTGAAATTGACCTAGCTCCTAGTCATTAAGTACCTACTGTGTGCCAGGCACTGTGCTAAACTCTAGGGAAACAAGGAAAGGAAAAAAAAAAGGAATCTCTGCTCTCAAGGAGCTCATGGTTTAATGGGAGAGACCATTGTGGGGTCAATGTTAGCTTCTGCTGGTCTCTAATGTAATACCCCAGGGACCTGTCCTTGGTTCTGCACTGTGTGACATTTTCATTAATGACTTGAATGAAGGCATGTTTGGCACAGGTACGGCCTACCAGGTGTCATCCCTAGAGTGATAATCCACTCAAATTATATAGAGGGATGACTTAATAGTTTTTAAAAACAGGTTTTGGGGGTCTGGTAAATTAGACCATCACTCAACTTGATCTTTGGTTCATCAGTCAACTTGATCAAATTGTTTTTCAACCTATTTTTAGTAAAAACACCTTTTAACATCATTACCTAGTATTTAAAAAATCTTCTAGAGAAAAGTGTTTGTGTAATTTTTGATTAGGGGAAACAATCTTATTCATTTGTTTATACATTCAATAAATATTTATTATTTTCTATATCATGGATCTTCAACCTGGGCTCCATGAACTTTTTTTTAAAAAAAGATAATAGTATTTTAATAAAATTGGTTTCTTTTCTTATCTTGCATACTTTATTTTATGCATTCAAAAGCATTATTCTGTGAAGAGGTGCATAGACTTCACCAGACTGCTAGAGGAGTTTTTGATATTAAAAAAGGTTAAGAACCCCTATGTCATTTGGTTACCACTTGGAGGTATACAAAAATAAGGTATAATCCCTGGACTCATGGAATTCATGACCTAATGTTCTAAGAATGAAGCTAAGATAAATATAAAAGGTGATACATGCATAATAGGAACATAAAGACCAGGACAGATATATTTTGGCCAACTTTACATACACCAAAGTACCAAAAAACCAAAAACAAACAAACAAACAAACAAACAAAACTGCCCAAAACATCCCATTAGTCAATGTGCCATCTCTGAAGGCAACATGGAGAACTGGATTTGGAGTCAGGAAGACATGCGTTCAAATCTCTTTTCATACTTGCCAAATATTACCCCGAGAAAGTCATGTTAGCTCTCTTTGCCTCAATTTTCTCATTTGTGAAAAGAAGGGAGTTGGATTTGAAGGCTCTAAAATCCTTTCTAGTTTTAAATATTTGATCCTATGGCATTAAAAACTTCATGGTCTTCAAAATTTCCTTATTTTCTCTGTGGAAACAAGCTTATGAGAAACAGTGTCTGGCAGGAATGAATTTGAACAGTCGTAGAGATAAAGATAGGGAGCAGCAGGTGGCATGGCTAGGTGGCGGGGTGAGTAATGTATCGGCCCTGGAGTCAGAAGGACCTGAGTTTGGATCCCACCTCAGACACTTAATGCACACACACATACACACACACACACACAAAACCTAGCCTTGTGACCTTGGGCAAGTTACTTAACCCCAATTGCCCCCCAAAAAGTAAAAAAAAAAGATAGGGAGCAGCATTTATAGGCCCCTACATGGTACAGTGGATAGTATGCTGGATCCTGAGGCAGAAGACTCAGAGTCATTTACTTGTCTTTACTTCTAAATTACCCAGCCTTGGACTACCTAATCAAATAATTTCTCCCCAGTCAAACCTGTATAGAGCATAATCAGCTTCCCCTGCTTACATTAAATTTGTTGTAAGGTTGGGTGGAGTCTGAACAAGATTGAGGAGAAAGTTACTTCAATCTTAATGTCAGCAAAGTCCTTCAGAGACTGAAAAACTTACAGGCTTGAATGGTTAAGAACAGTAACCATTGGACTAGCAGACCAATAAGGCCTCTTCCAGAGTTAGAAGGACCTGTCAAGTCCTCCCTCAGATATTTGCTATGTTGCTAATCACTTAACCTTTCTGCCTTGGTTTCCTCATCTGGAAAGTAGGGATGATAGTAGCACCTTCCTTTCATGATTGTTGTAAAGATACCATAAGATAATATTTGCAAAACACTTTATAAACCATAAAGTTATGTAAATATTATTATTCCTCAGCAACAGCTTAGAGAGACATAGAGGCATCTAAGAATTAACACATACTCTCATTCCTTTCCTCTCCTCTCTGTTCTTCTTTTTCTCCCCTTCTTACTATTACACTTGTTCTCAATAATAACTTTGCTTTTCCAAAATAGTTTCTAAATACCCTGAGAAGTCTATAGCTTCAAGCAAAACTAGTACTAATGGAGAGCTAGCTTCAGCATCACAACTGTTAATCCTGTGCTGCTTTGAAAGCAGGTAATTAGAAGATTCATGGCTTCATATATATTTACAACAGGGCCCTAAGACATTAGGAATACAATTGGAATGAAAGCCATTATAATCTAATAGTTCTCTCTCAGGACAGCCCACAAAACCATTATGCTTTCAGGAGCTAGAAGTAATTGCTTTAGGTGATAAGTAAATTTTTCTGCTTGCTGATAAAGATAACCAACACTTCCAATGTGCAATACTCTATTGCAATAGACAATTGTAGGTTAAAACAAGGATAAGAAAGTTCCTTGAGTTGGATTCAGGTACCAGAATCTATTTTCACTTCCTTTTCAAATACTAAGCACCCTAATGGTCTGCTATGTGCCCTGAGGCACAAAATGGAGGTACTTAACTTCCTCTGAATTCTTCTGCTATCAGCTATCCTTACTCCCCCACCCCCATCTCCACCCCCATAAGTTCCAATGGGTAATAGTATTTGTATTACCTTCAGGATCAAAGATAAGCAAATGTTTGTGTTAGGCCTTTAGAGCTTTCCATGACTTGGCTCCTCCCTGCCCTTTCCAATCTTATTTCACTTTATTCCCCTTTATGAACTATAAGATCCAGGAATACTAGACTACTTTAAGTTGCATGAACATAATACTCCACCTTTGCTCCTTTGTATTAGCTGTGTTCCTTGCCTTCAGTGTTCTGCCTATTATACTTGGCCTTCTCTGTCTTGTGCTGGAGACCTTTCCTGCCCCTTCCTCTTTTCCCCAGCTACTAATGCTTTGTCTCAAATTGCCTTCCATACACTCTGTATATATCTTCGTTGTTTTCATGTTGTCTCTTCTATTAGAATGAATGTTATTTGTTAGTTATAAATTTGTTGCTTTATTAGGTGTAAGGTAGTTATACACATTTCATTTCATGTTGTCTCTTTTATCCCTCAAGTTTCTTAAGGGCGGGGATGATT
The DNA here is from genome assembly GCA_011680675.1 of Gymnobelideus leadbeateri. Lineage (NCBI taxonomy): Eukaryota > Metazoa > Chordata > Mammalia > Diprotodontia > Petauridae > Gymnobelideus > Gymnobelideus leadbeateri. The sequence goes on from WOXC01003339.1 coordinate 126,167, forward strand.
TTTGCCTTTATTTATATCCTTGGCACTTAGTGCTGAGAGAAATGATGTCTTCTTTGTCATATTAACAATCAATTATTGAATTAGGAGCACGATTTTTTCAGAAGCCTGTAGGTTGTTCAGTCTCTGAAGGACATTGCTGACATTAAGATTGAAGTAACTTTCTCCTAACTCTTGTTCAGACTGTACCAAACCTTACAAGGAATTTAATCTAAGGGGGGGGGGAGGGCGGGGGGAGCCCATTGTGCTCTATACAGGTTTGACTGGAGAGAAATTATTTGATTAGGTAGTCCAAGTCTGGGTAATTTAGAAGTAAATGATTAATCAAAGTTGCATCCCCCCATGAGTATTCATTCTCTCTCATTAATTGTTAAACAATCAGAGTTGCCACCCTCAAGAATACTCACTCTTCTAAGGGCATATGAACTGTGTGTGAGCCCACCACCATGATTCATCTTTGGCATTCTAGAGTGTCATTGACCCATTTTATTGGTAATATAATAGCATTATTAATAAAATTATTAATTACCTAGAAACTATGTCTCTCAGACTTCTCAAATGTCACAGCACAGTGCCTGACATATATTAAGTGCTTATTAAATGCATATTGACTGAAATTTGCATTTCTTTAATTACATGTGATTTGGGACATATTTTCCCCCTCATATGGCTTTTGATAGCTTGTTAATTCTTTTTTGGCAACCTTCTGTTCATATTTTTGACAATCCATAGAGGAATAATTATCGTTCTTTTATATTTGAATCTGTTTCTCACAAATTTTATTAATTCAACCAGGATTTGAACCCAGATACCCTAATACCAAATCCAGTTGTATTTACACTATAGATGGCCAGACAGTTTTAACTGTATTGGTTTTATTTATACAAAAGCTTTTCAGTGTTATGTACTCAGAATTACTCATTTTATCTTCTATGATTGCCTGTATCCTTTGCCTGGTTGGATAGTCTTATTTTATAAATCTAAAAGATAGCTTCTTTCTTGTTCCTCTGATTCATTTATGATATCTTGTATATCTAGGTCATGTGTACATTTAGGATTTATTTATTTTTTTTGCAGGGGGGAATGCAGGGCAGCTGGGGTTAAGTGACTTGCCCAAGATCACATGGCTAGTAAGTATTAAGTGTCTGAGGCCAGATTTGAACTCAGGTCCTCCTTACTCTAGGGCTGGTGCACTATTATTCACTGTGCCACCTAGTCACCCCCATTTAGGATTTATTTTTGTAGATGGTATGAGATGTTGGTCTAAACCCAATTTTATCAAGCTCTTTTCCAGTTTTCCCAGCAGTTTTTGCTGAATAATAAGTTCTCACTGAAGTAGGTGAGGTCTTTTTTGAATACTATATTGCTATTTTATTCCTTTGCTTCTGAATGTTGTGTACCTGATCTGTTCAGCTGACCCACCTTTCTATTTTTTAACCAATACCAGTCAGTTTTGATGATTCTGCTTTTTAATATAATTTGAGATCTGATTGTAAGATCCCTTTCCTTCTCATTTTTTTTCATTATTTCACTTGAAAATCTTGATCTTTTGTTGTTTCAGAAGACTTTAGTTAAGCTTTTTTTCTAGCTCTGAAGTAATCTTCCAATAATTATTTCATTGGCATTGATTTCTTTGTTAAAATATATAAAAACCCATAAAGTTGTTGGGTATGACTATTGAGGTTGGTTTTTTTTTTTGTCCTATAAACAGATTTAGATTATAAAACTTCAAGCAATCTTGATGGACATAGGGAGCTGTGCTACCAAATCTTAACATACCTGGTTGTAAATATCCTCAAAGACTTCTTTATTTTGCCAATAAAATGGCAACACAGTTAACTCAGTCCTGTTTAAAGAAAGGCTTAGAGCCATAGAACAATAGAGCTAGATCTGGAAGAGGCCTTATTGGTCTGCTAGTCCAACTTCCAGGTCAAAGATATTGGTGACACAATCAGGGTTAGAACCCACATCTACTTTCTCATAGGTCTGTGATAACCCTATATTTTTCCATTTCTAACAGATTTGTTTTATTCTAATAACTGCTTTATCTTTTAGTTATTTCATAAGCAGTTGCTTATGCTCAATTGGAACTCATTCTATCCAAAATGGTGCAGTCACCCTTTTAAGTATGTGTGAAGGGAACTTTGAGATCATCTGTCCAAACCCTATCATTTTATTGGTGCAGAAACAGAGGCCAAAGGGGCTGGAGTGCCTTGCCTAAGGTCACATAAGCTGTAAGTGGCAAAAACAGGATTTGAAAACAAATCCTCTAACTCCAAATGTAGCTTTTTTTTACCTTACACTATGGATAACCAATTTATTAATCAACAAACATTTATTAAGTGCTTTTAATACTAGGCACCGAGCTATACAAAAGTATAAGCCCTCATGGAACTTAGATCTTACTGGATTTAATAAAATTTTATTCTATGGATTTAATAAGCATACTTTCTATGTTAACATAGAAATTATTGGAGGAAGCAGGATTTGTTTTGGCTTATGTTTAAATTGGTAACATTGATAGATGGAGGATATTGATTTCAATTTTTAAGAAAATTTTTAAAAATACCTAACCCAGACTGCCACCATGACTAAATCTCTCCAGGCAATGACTACATTTGAAGATGGATGCCTGGGCTCCAACAATTTTTCAGTACAATTTCAACTTTGTCATTTTCCTCCTGACACATGAATTTCTAATTACCAAGCACTTTATAGCTGAAGAGTACAGCTGTTCTTTTTAGAAATGGAGAGGGCTTTTATTTACTTTTTTTTAAAATGTAATTTTGGTAAAATTCCTATGGTGCTCATCCCACTCCACTGGCCTCTTGTTCTGTAAGCCTGACCCAGCACTGAAAGAAGGTCTGTGAAAACTTAGTCCTGAGGCTGATGGTTAATTGTGCTCATCCTGTCTTTCAGATGTGAAGCCAAGGAGGCTTCCTTTGCTAAGGTTGTAACACCCCAAGAGACACTATCCATGTAAACATGTATATCATCCTGAATAATTGGCTTTTATTACTAATTCCATTGTTTTTCCCAATGACTGAGTAGCAATGATGTAGTAAATTGGAGAGATATGAAAATGGTGCTTGATCCACCCCCACCCCCAGCTAAATAAAGTAATTGAAAATCTGGACTAGGGATAAAACTAGATGCATCTCATCTGATAGTCACCCAGAGTGATTAGGCTAAGGAAATAGCTGTATAGGATAATATAGTAACCTTGAAATTTGGGGGACAGTTTACCCCACCATATCCTGATACTCATTTGAGAGAAGTTCTTTATTTTTAATCAGAAGATGCTGTTGGCAAAAATGTATTCCACCCACGGATGCATTAACATGGAAATGAAATTACAGGCAAATTGCTCCTGGAAGTAGAGAAACTAAGCTTTTCTCTCTCCTGAAGGATCCCCTCCAATGGTCACTGCAATAGCAAGAGTTCCCATCCAAACAGTGGAAGAACAAAGGGTTCAATAAGCAGCCAAGTGGACTGTGTGGTTGGGAGGGCCTAGACCAACACCTTAGCAAGTACTTAGTGAATGATTAACATCTTGAACTGAAATAGCATAGATGATACCAGACAAAACTCTTATTTGACTGTGCTTGGAAAATGTACAAGATCGTGGTCTTTTTAGTTCAACACTTTATATTCATTCTTTTTATGTGGTATAATGGATAGAGAACCAATCTTTGAGCCAAGAAGAAGAAGGGTTGAAATTCTGCCAATGACACATACTACCTCTGTGGCATTCAGTAAGAACTGAACTTCTCAGTCTTCTAGACCAGAGGTACCAAATACCCAACCTGCCCATTGGGAAATATTTAACAACATAAGATAAACAAATGCCATGGGCTGCTCAGTGTCCAGCACTTAGCATGATTCTGAGACGTGAATAAGAAATGACCAGGCCATCTGGGTAGCTCAAGGAAGAACCAGGAACTCTGTTTATTGATCCTCAGGACAATGTTTTTATAGAGCAAGGAGACAAAGGAAGGGGACTCAAGTTTTCTAATCATTACCTTAGTCTGTTGTATCCTGGAAGTAGCATGGAATAGATAATTTGATAAGGATTTCTTATCTAGGAGACTAAAGTCTTAGGGTAAGCCCTTTGATCTAGGCCTCAGGTACCTGCTAATGCAGCCGCAGTCATAAACGGATACAATTGAGAGCAGACTTCAAGGCTGAAGTGCAATCCTCAAAAGTCAACAAGTTTAGAGCTGGCCACCCAAAGATACCTGAGTGCAAAATCAGATATGTCTGGGGCAGAGCCTGTTAGCCTCAGAACTCAAATACTATCCTTATAAGTGTAACCCATATCAAAAGAACTCCCGGAGCTGACTTAGTGAAAAGTCCCATCTCGAAGAGGTCTTTGTTGTTCAGGTCCACTGATATCAGGGTAATTATCTGAAGTCCTGGCTCAGGCCTCTTTGGCTCACCACAAACAAACAGACAAACAAACAAACTGCAACAAAACCTATATACCTTACATTTTAAAACTAAATCAATATGCACCCCAAGGGATTTTTATGTATGGATTGTTGTTGATTTTGCAGTCATATCTGACTCTTTGTGACCACATTTGGGGTTTTCTTGGCAAAGATACTGAAGTATTTTGCCATTTCCTTCTCCAGCTCATTTTACAGATGAAGAAACTGAGGCAAAGAAGATTAAATAACTTGCCTAGCATCATATAGCTAGTATGTGTCTAAGACTGGATTTGAACTCATATCCTCCTGACTCCAGACCCTAGCACTCTATCCATTGCACCACCTAGATGCCCCAAGTATGGATTAGCGGTCCTCATTTCTATTTGAGTTTGATACCACTGGTATAGGCAACTCTCTCCAAGCCTATACATTATACACAATGTGCCAACTCCTATAGTAATGAAATCATAGGTCCAGTCCCCATGCTGGGTAGGGGGATAAGAATAGAAGTAAGACTATGTCCCTGTCCTCAATGAGCTAACTGTCTAGAACGAAGGTAAGATATATATGTAAACAGAAAGCAAAAGGGAATGTGATACTGAGAAAAATAAGAGCACTAAGTTGTGAGAGTTCTGAGAAGGAAAACCCTAAAAGGATAATTCTACTTGGGTTTGGAATTAGGTGAGGAGGCAATGAGGAAAGGAATGAAGGCAGCCTTCATCTGGAGCTGGATACCGGTCCCACCTCAGACAAATAATTTCTTTTTCTTCAGTCACAGTTTCCTCATGTGTAAAATGAAGGTGGTAGATTAAATGACTTCTGACATCTCTTCTAATTCTAAACTTACAATCCTAGAAGTTCAGCATTTGATCTGGGTCTTAAAGAATGGGCAAGATTACAAAGGTTAGAGATGAGGAAGAGAGAAGGTTGGAATTCTAGGAAGAGACAATCAAGAGAGTGAAGGTGCCAAAGGATGAAAGCCTAGAATGATATGGCAAGTAGTCTAGTTATCCTAATTTCTAAAAAGTCATTAAATTATTTGTAATATTATGTATTAATAGATATCAAAGAGGTAAAATCAACTTTTACCTTACTCTGAAATTGATATCTTCATTATTTACCTTGAAAAGTTAAGTGGGGTTCATCAGAACCTACCTCTGGAAGATGTGATGGAAGCTAAATCCCCAGGTTCCAGAGTTGATCCTGAAACTACTACTGCCAGTTTAGCTCCCTATGTTGCATTTATTAAGCTTCATCCAGTTCGCATTTTAGGGGAATCTTGGAATGAAATGCTCCTAATGTTAAGAACAGAAAAATCTGTTGCTTCATAACCTTTAAACCCTTTTCCACTTTTCTTTTTTAATTAAGAGATTGAACTAAATTTCTGGTCTATTTTCTGCCCCTCCTCTTCTACCCACTCTTTGCCCCTTTCATTCCTGTTAAATGGAATAAGTTTGGGTGGTAAGAAATAAATCCATGGGTGGTATCTTTTTTGTGTGCATTTGGCAGTTTCCCTAGTGTAAATAATGAATCTTACCCCTCTCCCCCCTGCATCCAATAATTTACCTTTGAAACATTTCAATCCCAATAGATGGAATGTGGAGTTGGTTTTCCAACTTTAAGCTGGGCACCGCTCACAGTGAGTCCCACTTAAATGGATCCTGTTGAGACTTTGCAGGTTAGATACGGATGTGGTTTCAATCTTTTTGGGTTTTGGCACCATTCGCAGTCCTTTAATATGGCATGCTTATAAAAGGGCTCATGAATTCCCAGTCTTCAGGAACCCAATGAATAGTTGCCATGTGTAGGTAAAATTATAATCATAACTGGTAATGTGTTCATGAATCAAAGACTCAAAGACATGAAAAGGCCCTCAGAGGTCTATCTAATCCAAACTCACCCCATGCAGGAATTCCCTCTACAATATCCAGCCCAGGCTCTAATACCTCCAATGACAAAAGAGCTCACCATCCAAAGAGGCAGCCCATTTCATTATTAAACAGCTCTAGTCCTTAGAAAGCTCTGCCTTAATAAGCTTAGGTAATATGCACATTTCATCAAAGGCCTTTTTTTTTTTTTTTTGGCCAGATTGTACCCTAACCCAAAGGAAGGGTTCTAATGGTGATGATTTCAAGTATTTCAACAATGCAGTGAGATTCTGGGTTTTGTTTTGCATGTGTAAGGTCTTTTAGGGACTGATTTTATAGATTCTAAGTGACCTCTTATAGTGGGCTACAATGGCCCTCTTTGCCTCTGTATCAGTACTCTTTGTAACTGTGTGGTTAAATAGTACAACTAAAACATGGGGCAAACAAAGAATAGGACAGCTCAGTGGTACAGTGGATAGAGTGCTGGGCTTGGAGATGGGAAACCTCATCTTGTGAGTTCAAATCAGGCCTCAGAAACTTATTAGCTGTGTGACTCTGGGCAAGTCTTTTAACCCTGTTTATCTCAGTTTCATGATCTGTAAAATGAGCTGGAGAAGAAAATGGCAAACCACTCCAGTATTTTTGCCCAGAAAACCTCAAATGGAGTCATGAAGAGTTGACTAGGCACAACTGAAAATGACTAACAACAATAGCAAAAAAATAAAAATCCCAACTTAGACTGATGTCCCAGAGCAAGAATGGTTTGCTATTAGTTGTTGGGAGTTTTTATTATATTTCCTAGGGAAGAAGACAGGATACAAATAAAGGTTCAAGAGCTAGAAGGACCTCAGAGGCCATTCAAGTGTCTCCCTCCCCCCCATCAGTTTTATAGATGAGGAAACTGAGGGAAGTTAAATAATTTTCTTAAGATAACACATAGAGTATGTTAGTCATGACTTGGAGCTATTTCCTTAAATTTCTACATTAGTTCTCTTTCCACTCTTCCATATGAGTAGGGTACACTCTCTCTCTGCACCCTCTGTGAAGACTCCTCAGAATAAGAAGGGAGAGAAACTATCTTGAAACCAGAGACAGACTTTTGTTAGACTGGACAGACCTGAGTCCTGGTTTCCTAAGAAATTATACAACCTAGGACCCTTACCCCCTTCCCTTGCTGTCAATCAGCCTTACGCCCTTCAGGAATTTTAGGAATCTCTTAGAGCCCTTCCCTCTTCTTCACTTTGGTGTTTGTCAAATAAGGATAGGTACATTTGGATTGACTATCCCCTATTTTCTTGTTCTTTGTAAGCCTGTCTTCTAGCCACTGAGAGATAGTGGTGGGCTTCTTTTTTCCTTATCATTGGAGGAGATTTCCTGCTCAGATTGTAAGCCTGCCTCCCAGCCAATGGGAGAAGGGACAGTGGTTGGAGGGGGCTTGACTGTGTTAGGGTATAAATTCTTGTTCTGTCTTCTGTAACAGGCCTCATTCTTCTGGTTTGTACTGGTGGAAGGGATGACCTCTTCTTGTGAGAATTGAATAAAACTCCCTGTTCTTTCCTCAAGACACCTCTAATTTTTTGGGGGGTAGGTGATTTTTGGGGGCCCTCATACCCCACACACATACTTTCCCTTTCCCTTTCTGGGTATTAATTTCCTCATATGTAAAATAAGGGGGGGGGTGCAAATGGTGGCCTCTAGTCATTTCTTAAGGCTCTAAAATTCTTATTCTGTCATTTCTAAATAAAATTTCTTAGAATTCAAATGATAAGGGTAGCTAACAATTGTAGAGCACTTTAAAGTTTACAAAGCACTTTTTACACATTTGATCTTCACAACAACCTTGGGTGGGAAGCACTATTGTTATTCTCATTTTATAGATGAGGAAACTAAGGCAGACAAAGGTGAAGTGCCTTTCCCAGAGCCATACAGATAAGTTTGTGATGAAGGATTTGAAAGATCTTCCTGATTCTATCAGTTGTGCTGCCTAGTTGCTCTATGAGTGAACCTCACACAGAATCTTTGTCTTTACTTACAGACAAAAAAAAGTGAACAACTAAGATGTAATGTGCTTTCCCCAGACGTATGTATCTACTGTTAACCTTGAAAGTTTGATTAAAGGAGACAAGCAACTGAGATACAGTTACAGCATTTATTCCTTTAAACTAGCAAACTTGTACATACAAGGAGTCAGAAGCCAAATTGTAACCCCTGAACAAAAGGCTGAGAAAGCTTGAATACATTTTAGAGCAAGCCCAATTCAGGGTCAAATTTATGATTGATCACCAGAAAGGGATTTGCCACAACGTAATACATGCCCCACAAAATATTTAGATAAGAAAAGATTCCATTATTCAAGATAGTATCTTAGGTTCAGAGTCTCATCCTTGGCAGAATAAAGAATACTCTTAAATTAACTCTGTCTGGGGTTATTTACATAGGAAGTTGTTGGCTCTGTTTGGAATTTATGATCTCCATTTTCCTCCTGTAAGGAGTATGTCCCAAGATAAGGGGAAATCCCACTTTTAGCCCTATCTGGTCTCTGGAGCTGCTGACACAGGAAAAAGCATTTTTAAAGCAAAGCAAAGCAGTCTGTTTGATTAATTCAGAGCTTGGCCAAATATGATATTGAATGATTATCACTACTTAAAGCAAATGTGCTTTTCTTTGCTTGGCTGATCCTGACCATAATAATTATAGCTAGTATTTTGTAGCTCTTTAAGATTTACAAAGAACTCTAAATATTATCTCATTTATCCTCACAACAACACTGGGTGTTATTACTTTTATCCCCACTTTCCTGGCGAATAAATAGGCAAATAGACATTAAGTGATTTGCCCTGGGTCATACAATAAGTAAATGTTTAGGAGTAGGATTTTGAACTCAGGTCTTCCTGACTCCAAATCCAGTATGCACTCCACCGTGAGACATAGCTATCTTAATTCTCCACTACATCTTGTGTCTGCAGCCCCAGTTTTTCAAGTTTGGTACTATCTTGGGGAAGGGGAACAGAAACAACAGTAGAAGAAAGGTCCAATATGCTTTCTCCTTCATTCTATTTTTTATCTTTTTCATTTTTTTTTTTCGGAGGGCAATTGGGGTTAAGTAACTTGCCCAAGGTCACACGCTAGGTTTTTGTTTGTGTGAACATTAAGTGTCTGAGGCCGGAACTGAACTCAGGTCCTTCTGACTCCAGGGCCGACGCTCTACTCACTGCGCCACCCAGCCACCCCTTTTCTCCTTCATTCTAAAGAAGTACAGATTCATGTATGTGATTATTGAAGGGTGAGGATGATGCTGGTCTCTCGACAAATTTCAGCATGGATGATATAGTATATATGGAATTGAGACCTGCAGGAGACTCTGTACCTCTACTCCTGGCATCCCTTCAAACACAATGCCTTGTTCGGAAGTTGGAAGTATTAGCAAGAGACACGCCTGTATGGCACTTAGTCTGCAGAGTGATTGCTGACAGCCAATCTCTGAGGTAGGTAGCACAAGTAGGATTTTACTCATTTTACAGATAAAGGAAAGGTTTACTTAGGTTAAACAAGTCTCCAGAGGTTGTACAGGGAATAATTGATCAAGTCTTGACTAGAATCCGGGTCTTTAGGAGATAGAGCTATAAGACACCCTGGGCTTATTCTTCTCAATTCATAATTACATTGAGGTCCCAGGGCCCGAGAGATTGACTATCTTTGTGGGATTACCTTCTGACCTTTGAAGGCTTGGAGTGATTTTCTAGTACCACTGCACATAAAGTATCACAGATGAGTTCCTTGTTGATTATCCAGTTGATATCAATTAACCAGCCAGGGTTAATCAGCTTTTAGAAATTGGTTATATCAAGGTAGTATAGTATGAGAAATCATTAGAACATTTATCTAAAAACATGAGCATATTATAGTCTCCTCTGAATACATACAGGGTCCCAGGGGAAGTGGGGTCCATCTTGAAGAGCACATGTAGCAAAGGTGTAATTTTTAACCCCTGATTGGATGGAAGCCTTTTCTTCCTTAGTGGTATCCTTATGAAATTCCTCTGAGGTGCTTGTAGCTCTCTTTGCTAGACCCTGAAGGTAGGGACCCTTGTAGAGTCTTAGAGCTGTATCTCTTTTCCACATATTTAGTTTGTCCTTTGGGCTCCTGATTGTATTCCTTATTGTCACTGGTCCATTTTCTGTTAAAACATTGTCAATGAGATTGGGAGGGAAAGTTTGGGACTCCTGAGCTCACTCCCCTTCCCCCAAACCATTCACTTTCTAGTTTATATGCAAAGGGCTCTGCCTTCTCAAAATGTTCTCAAAACTCTCATTCCTCCCTGCCACACCAAGCAATTGCTGTAATTCTTCTTGTGTATATCTTGGTCCAGAGCTTTGCCTAATTACTTCAACCAATCTTGACATTTTTTTTATCATTTGATTTCATCTAATGACTTGAAGGATTTCATTCCTTTCCATCTTTATTAACTAAGTTGTTAATTTTATGCCTTTGATTCATTCATTGATTCAATAGAAGTATATTCAAATCTATTTTACATATTTGATTGACTGACTGATTCAATAACTCCATCAAAGAGACTTCTCATTTTATAAAGGCTTAGAATGTTTTGTTATAGTAAGGCCTCCCCCACCCCCCACACACAGAAGAATCAATTTTGTGAGAGGTTTTTTTTTTATACCTGTAACCCTTATTTCTGAGATTCTCATGATGAAATGGCCTGGGTATACTTTGAGGGTGTGTATGTGGTATTTTATTCTTTTGACTCACAGACATATCAAAGAAAACATATAGATTATATATGCCCAGGTATATGCCGAAACCAGTTCCCCATTTGTAAGCACACCTCAATATTTTCAAGGGATATGGAATTTCCCTGGTGAGGGTGTTCACTCCATTGGCTCAGTCAAACTCATGCATGCTTTCTTATCTGTGGGAGTTTTGTCTGTGTTCTTCCATAGTTATAGTACTGAGGTTCCACTTAGATGAAAGAAGCCTTTCTCTAGTCTTTTACACTTCAAGAATACAAATAGAACATTCAGGCTGTGCTTGTATTTTCCTTTATGTATTTCCATGAGATTAGATCACCTCCTTTTCTTAGCTTACATTCTTTTTCAGTGATATTCCTTATGTCACTTTTTGAGTGTAGGTTATCATTAGTTATATATTGATCATCCATGTCCTATATATCTTTCCATTACCTGTTGGGGTATGTGTAACTTTAATTCCTTGTGAATGGCGATATTCCAATATTTGCAATCTTAGAGTAACACCAGAACATTTAGGTTGAAAAGATGAATCTTTGCACCAGAAAGAGGCTTAGGGATCATTAACATAGCACAATTTTCTAAATGCAATGTATCATGAATCTCTCCTATTCAGTTCTGGGCCCAATCCATTACCATCAGGACTACAGTTTTAAAATATGTGAATTATTATATGAATTAAATGGATTGACCATCAAATTGTGCATCCTGATATGGATGATGGGCATTTTCCCAACCATTCAACTTTTTCTATATGAAATATTAGTCTGATTTATTTTTAATAACCATGGATCTCTTTGAAGAAGACTTGTGTTCTGAGTCTTGATTCATTCAAAACATCTCTTAGAAATAGGAGCACTTGGAAGACCTCATCCATAGAGTATTTCTCTTCCATTTGGACTGTACCAGAAAGTCCCTGTAATGCTGGTTTTGGTGAGTATGTCTCCCTGATCTATGTTTCACTTGCAAATCAGAGACCACTAAGCCTCTGTGGTTGAATTTGTGGTTGAATTTGAATTCAACCTCTGTGGTTGAATTTGTCACTGAGCCTCTGTGGTTGAATTTGTCAGGGCAACCATAATAGGATCATAGGATTCTCTGTATCTTTCAGTCAATCCTATGGCTAGAAATATGAATCATTTGGAAAACATGTTTTTTTCTGATATTTTTACTGATGATGTACTTAACATGCACTTAGATATTCTCATAAAGATTTAACAATGATGGAAAAATAGATATATAGATGGGGAATTATTAATTTTCTCTTGATTGCTATTTTTGGACATTAATATCATCTACAAATCTTTTGTTACCTCACCTTATCGGATATGTCTTATAAAACAACCTTTTAATGCTTCCAAATTTCTGTTGCATCCGGTCTGTATTTCCTTGGTTTGTCTTTGATTTGGTCCAGCTATCCTTCTCAATGATATCTTTCTTGGTGCCACTTCTTTTTCTTCGCAGAACATTTTTGGGGCTGGGGCATTAGAGGCCTCTGTGACTGATGATGGAAATAGGTAATTATAAAGATGACAAATTCTCTCCATTTTATGTCTCTTCGCTGACCTCCTGCCAGTTTAATCTATGAATGCTCTTAGGATGATGTGCCCCATTTGGGTTGCATTTTGAGGGTTTTTTTTTTTCTTTAGACATTGTCCACTTTCACTGTTTTTGCAATTTTGTAAGCTGAGACTTAGAGCTTTAATCAGGACAAGATAATTTGGGCCTTTGTCCTAGCAAACTGAATTTTGAGGATGCCAAATTTAGGGAGCATTGACAACACTCACAGTCCTTCAGCAGTATAAAACAACAAAAGTCTAATTTGATAACATAGGAAACAGCCTGACACAAGTCTGGATTGAATTCTTTTCCTGCCTCACCTTACCCTTCCCACAACTGGTGGCTATCTTGATATTTCTGTCTTTTCTTTCATATATTTGTGCCTCATCTTCCCCCTATAAAGTATAATTAAATATTCCCAACAACTGATGGCCTACTTCATTCTTCTTGTTCTGGGACATCTGTAATATTTGCACTGACTTCAGAAGTTGCATGTTATGGTTATGAAAATATTGCTCATAAACTTCCAACATCCCCATTTGTGGTACATTCAAAACCTGTTTCATCCTTGGCTACTAACTATCTACTGGGTAAAAACATCATGATTTTTCTGGTTAAAGTAAATTTGGGTGTTTTTTTTTTGGGGGGGGGGGTGGGGACACCTTTACCTAGTGATTTATTTGCATTGGTTAAATATCTATAGAAAATGTGACAAAGTCAATATCTTTGTCATTTTTCTTTTTTTTTTTGCATACATGGCTCATTTGGCTGGATCAAGTTGAGGCTTTTGCAGTTGTTCATAATCTTCTCAATTCATTGTCATCATTCTAATTTGACTTTTATTTTAGCCTTTGCTTTAACTAGTGGATAGTCTGTATGTAGAGAGCTATACCTAATTCTGCTATGATTCCCACATTAGTAATTAGTATTTTAAGATATAGTCAGGTTGGTTTTGGTCATGTTTGGTGCATACCCCATCTATTGTCTTGCATCTTTCTTCTGAAAAAATGTATTCATGATTTATAAACTTATGGCTTGTCAGTCATCTACCGACCTTTGACTTCTTTCATTTATCAGACCTGAATTATATTTTCCAATTATTTTTGAAATCCTATCTTGTCCCCATTTTCACACTGAAGTCACTGACTATCAAAGGGCATGTAATATGGGGGCAAATCAAACCAGTCTCTCATTTGTTCCTGCCATATTCAATCTCTTTATAACCTTTACAATTTTTCTCAAATACAAGACTAATCTACCTTCATGTCTACCTTTCATCACATACACATGCTTTAGCTTCCCTTTTATTCAAAGAGGAAAGGGAACTAGGTGGAAAAAATATCCCAGAACTCTCTAAATGTAATGGATATATGTATATATAATTTCATCCTAAAATCCTTGTATGAAGGATTGAAAATGTCACTCAAAGTTCTTCGTGTATTTATTATATGGCTGATGCCTTGATACTGACTTCTTTCCAAAATTTTGTTGTTTTAAATATTAAGGTAAAGTTTTGGCATTGTGGCCAATTTAAGGACTTTAAAACTCATTGATGTTTTCATTAGCAAGCTGAAAAAAAATAACTTTTTGGTAGAGGCAATGACTCTTAGTTTTCGAAAGCCTAATAGTTTAGTGTGTTTTCACTAAGGATGGAATTCATGATCATAAGGCTAAATGGTGTTGTTTTTGTCCTTGATTGAAATGTTAAAGATTCATTCTCCATAGTTCACAGCCACAACACAACTAGAGTGTAGGAGGGAAGCAGATTAGTTTGGCCTGTAAAGGCATATCAAGAGAAGACTAATTCTTAATTTAACAACAACAACAAAACAAAACCTAAATAGCATATTGGAAAAAAAAATTCAGAGCAGTAAGCTATTATAATTTTTTCTCAAGCTCTTTATTTAAAAGATTTCTTCTTTTGGAGAAGGAAGAAAAACATCAGGGTGAGTCACAGAAAAGATACAATCAGATGGGAGCAAAAGGAGAACAATTTGTTAGTCAAGATATTATGATTTGGGGCCATCTGTGCACAATATCAAGTGATGAGTGATGTGGGATGCATAGAAAAGTTCAAAATCCTATTCTTCCCCACCAAGGAGATTACAGTTTAGTTGGGGAAATAAGGCTTGCACGGGCAAAAAAAGTATGACCAGAATCCTGAGATGGGAGAGATTTCTGTGGCCTGGGGTATTTAGGGAGGGGGTGAGATCATATGTGAACTTTTTTTTTGCTTTTTGGAGTGCAACTGGGATTAAGTAACTTGCCCAAGGTCACATGGCTAGGTTTCTGTTTGTGTGTGTTAAGTGTCTGAGGCCGGATCCGAACTCAGGTCCTTCTGACTCCAGGGCCGATGCTCTACTCACTGTGCCACCTAGCTGCCCCCATAGGTGAACTTTTAACAGTATTTGGAGAAGAGAATATTCTAGATGAGATGAGAGGTATAAGGAAAAAGTCAAGTGGAAAATAATAAAATCATAGAATTTTGGTGCTAAAAGTAACCTTAAAAGATGTTTTTAAAGGATGGTATTCGCTATGGTTGGAATTGCAGAGTATAGCTTAATGAACAGTGGAACATAAAGATTGTGTTGGGCTGGCGGAGCCAAGATGGCGGAGTAGAAACAGCTCGTCCAAGCCTCTCTGCCCCCAGATTCCCCACAAACTATGTAAAAAAGGACTCTGAAAAACTTCTGGAGCCCCAGCACCCACAGAACGACACAGAGAAGCTAACCTCCCGCTGAGGACAGCCCAGCACCCTGCAGGAAGGACCAGCGCAGTGGTCTGGGAGCCGGCAGCGCGCAGAGCGCAGGAGCCGAGCCGAGCCCAGGTCCACATGAGCCGAGGTTTTAGCCCCAGGGCGGCAGGGCCAGCAGCCGGCTGGAGGAACCCCAGAACACCAGGAACTGTGGAGACTCCAGAATTATCAACATAGACTTGCCTAGGACAAAGTAAGAGGTTAGTGTCCTATGGACTTTGGGACCTGTATTTGGGGAATGCGTCAGCTCCCTCCCCTGGGGGCTAGAAGCCGCTGAGGAGACACGCCATTTTGTAGTTTTCAGAGGCATTTCTGGCTCCCAGCCTACAAATCGTGGGGAGATCCAGCGATCAGTCTTGGGGGGTAATCGCTCTTGCTTTAACCTCCCTGGATCTGGATTGTGATCTAGGGTGGAAGTTGTGGGTGGGTTTACAGCTTGCCAGAAACGGAAGTTGCCCCCCACACGTTCGGGACGAAAATTCCTCTATCTGGCCTTAAAGCCATAGTGTGGCAACAAGCCCAAAAGTCAAGCAATTAAGTGGCAACATGCCAAGGCAAAGGAAACAGAAAAATGCAACCCTAGACTCCTATTTTGGGGGCATAGAGCGGGAAAAGGACTGTGAGGTCAGAAGTCCTGCTCCAAAAGCCCCAGGGGAAAACATGAGCGGGTTGCAGGCCATAGAGGACCTTAAGAAGGACTTTAAAAATCAAATAAGAGAAGTGGAGGAAAAATTGGGAAGAGAAATGAGAAGGATGCAGGAGAAGTATGAAATGAGGGTCAATAGCCTGACTGAGGAAAACAACACCTTAAAAAATAGACTAACTCAAATGGCAAAGGAGGCCCAAAAGGGCAATGAGGAGAAGAATGCCTTAAAAAGTCGAATTTGCCAGATGGAAAAAGAATCTCAAAAGTTCACTGAGGAGATTCATTCCTTCAGAGTTAGACTGGAGCAAATGGAAGCTAATGACTTTATGAGAAATCAAGATGCTGTTGAGCAGATCCAAACAAACGAAAGATTAGAAGGCAATGTGAAATATCTCATGGGAAAAACCACTGACCTGAGAATAGATCCAGGAGAGACAATTTAAAAATTATTGGACTACCTGAAAGCCATGATCAAGGAAAGAACCTAGAAATCACCCTTCAAGAAATTCTCAAGGAAAATTGCCCTGATGTTTTAGATCCAGAGGGCAAATAGAGGTTGAAAGAATCCACAGATCACCTCCTGAAAAAGATCCCAAAAAGAAAACTCCCAGGAATATTATAGCCAGGTTCCAGAATCCCCAGATCAAGGAGAAATACTACAAGCAGCCAGGAAGAAACAATTTCAATATTGTGGAAACACAATCAGAATAGCCCAGGACCTGGCAGCTTCTACACTGAGGGATCGAAGGGCATGGAATATGATATTCCAGAGGGCAAAGAACTGGGAATGAACCCAAGGGTCACCTACCCAGCAAAACTGAGTATTTTGTTTCAGGGGAAAATATGGTCATTCAGTGGAATAGAGGACTTTCAAGCATTCTTGAGGAAAAAACCAGAATTGAATAGAAAATTTGACATCCAGACACAAGAAGGAAGAGATGCCTGAGAAGGTAATCAGGAAAAGAAATCAAAAGGAACTTATCAAAGTTGAACTATTTACATTCCTATATGGAAAGCAATAACTGTGACTGATGATATCTTTCTCACTATGAAAATAATGGAAGAAGGGGGTGTGGTCATATGAATACATATGTGAATGTGTGTGTATATGGTTACAGTTATATATGGATAGAGGGCATAGGTTGATTTTGTTGGGAAGGGAGAGTACTCAAGGGATGAAATTATGAGGAGAGAGAGGAAAGTGGCAAGAGGAGATGGGGAGAGACATGGTAGGGTAAACTATCTCATGTAGGGGAAGTGGGTGCAAAGGAGTGGGAGAATAAGGAAGGCTAAAAAGGCAAAACCACATTCACATTGAATTTGGTTCAGGGAGAAAATGACATACAAACTAAATGGGATATCTCAACCTGCAGCAGGATAGGGGGAAGGGGGATGGGAGGAAGGATGATGGATGGGAGGGCATCCTTGGGGTGAGGGAAGGTTGGAAGTACCCACTATAGAAGAGGGACAGGATCATGTAGGGAATGGACCAGGTGGGGGGTGGGATGAGTGGGAGGGAATTATAAGCAGCCTTGCACAATATATCTACTATGATAATGCTTTGCATAGCTAGACATGTACAACATATACTGAATTACTTATATCCCAAGAAGGAATGGGTGACAAGGGAGGAAGGAAATGGATCTGAAATTTGAGGTCGTAACATTAAATGTTTCAAATATATATATAAATACTATTATTAATAAAAAAAAAGATTGTGTTGGGCTTTGAATGCCAGATAAAATATTTAGACTTTCTCCTATATACACTGGAGAGCTATTAAAGCTTTTATTAAGAAAGTGACATGATTCAAGAGGTCAATGCACAAACTTAAGGTTGTGTTTCTCTATATAGTGAAACAAGGCTGACAACATCACAAGCAATAAATAGCCTCTCTTACAAATAAAAGTCTCTTTTTATAGCTTTATTTGGGACATGTATATTACATTGTTTTGTGTAGTTAGGTAGCACAGTGAATATAGTGCTAGGCCTAGAGTCAGGAAGACCTGAGTTCAGATCTCGTCACAGACACTTATGTCTCTTTCCCTCTGTTTCCTCATCCATAAAATGGGAACAATAGCATCTATTTCACAGGGCTGTTGTCATGACCAAATGATATAATATTCATAAAGTGCTTAACATAGTAACTGGCACATCATAAGCATTATAAAAATGCTTCTTTGCTTTCTTTTTCTTGTTGTGAAGTCTCTGGAATAATCCAGTGTTTTTTCTTCCCTAATGCTTCAAGTCAATCAGTCCAGAAGCATTTATTAAATGTCTTCTATGTGGCAGGTACTAAGTTAGGTACTGGAGACACAATGACAAATGTGAAAGAACCCCTCCCTCAAGAAGATTACAGTCTACTGGGGGAGAAAAATATGTACATATAAAACTATGCATAGATAGAAAAATATGTACATATAAAGCTATGCAAAGATAGGATTGGGAGAAGGACAGAACCTGAACTTGCATTGATATAGGAAACTCTCCCTAGCAAGGAAACTTCTTCTAATAAGGCAGGTTGGCACTATTTCTACAACTTATACTCTTAGAGCCTTAGAAATTTGCCCAGGGTTACATAGCCAGTGTGTCTTAGAGGAGGGAATACAACCCAGTTCTTCTTGCTTTCAAGGCTAGATCCTCTATCCTGCCTCTCTCTATATATAGAATACATAAAAAAAAAAGATATACAGTATGAAGGGGAAGGTGAGGAAGAAATAACAGCTACAAAGTTCTAGCTAGCTTCATGTAGAAGTTAGTGCTTGAGCTAACAGCTAGGAAATTCTAATTTCATATAGAAGTTAATGATTGAGCTAACAACAAGGAAGTTCTTTTTTTTTTACTTCCTCTGCTTATTTTTTAAAATTAATTTATTAGTTTAGTTTCAGTTAACAAGATTCAATTCCATAGTTCCTTGATTTTCAAATTTCCTTTACTTCCCTCCCCCCTCTCCCCACGACAGCATATAGTCCAGTATAGGATCTGCAAATACATTCATATTAGACATTATTCCAATTACAAAGGCGTATTGTACTAGGTGGGATGAAAGATGGTAAAGAAGAAATAAAACCAAACAATGAGAAGAAAAAGATCATTTAGTTTGCTTCCATCAGGATTCAGGCTCAGTTCTTTCTAGTTATATCTCTGGATGGTGCATTTCTCTCTTTCTTGAGTCTTTCGGGATTGACTTATATCACTGCATTGCTGAAAAGAGTCCAGTCTGTCATAGTTGGTCATCACAGATATGATATGTCTGTGATTGTATACACATTTCTTCTGATTCTACTCTTCTCGCTCAGCATCAGTTTGTATAAGTCTCTCCAGGTAATTATGAAATCCGTCACCTCCTCATTTCTTATAGCACAATAATATTCCATTACATTCATATACAACAACTTGTTTAGCCATTCCCCAATTGATGGGCACCCCTTTAGTTTCCAATTCTTTGCAACCACAAAAAGGGCTGCTATAAATATTTTTGTATATATGGGTCTTTTTCCCACTTCTATGATCTCTTTGGGATATAACCCTAGAAGTGGTATTGTTGGGTCAAAGGGTATGAAATTATTTATAGTCCTTTGGGCATAATTCCAGATTGCTCTCCAGAATGGTTGGATAAGTTCACAACTCCACCATCAATGTATTAGTGTTCCAATTTGTCCACATCCTCTCCAGCATTTGTCACTTTCTTGTTTTGTTATCTTAGCCAATTTGACAGGAGAGATGTGGTATCTCAGAGTTGTTTTGATTTGCATTTCTCTAATCAATATTGATTTAGAGCATCTCTTCATATGCTTATAGATATATTTAAATTCTTTCTCCGAAAACTTCCTGTTCATATCCTTTGACCATTTGTCAATTGGGGAATGACTTGTATTCATATAGATTTGGCTCAATTCTCTGTAAATTTTAGAAATGAGTCCTTTATCAGAGACACAAATTGTAAAAATTCTTTCCCAATTTCCCACCTCCCTCTTGATCTTGGTTACATTGGCTTTGTTTGTACAGAAGCTTTTCAACTTAAGGTAATCAAAATTATCCATTTTGCATTTTGTAGTGCTCTCTAATTCTTGTTTGGTCCTGAAGTCTTCCCCTCTCCACAAATCTGTCAAGTAAACTATTCCTTGCTTTCCCAAATTGCTTACAGTATCATCCTTTACACCTAGATCATGCACCCATTTAGACTTGATTTTGGTATATGTTGTTAGATAATGATCTATGCCCAGTTTCTGCCATACTGTATTCCAGTTTTCCAAGCAGTTTTTGTCAAATAGTGAATTCTTATCCCCAAAACTGGAGTCTTTGGGTTTATCGAACAATAGATTACTATATTCATTAACTGCTGTATCTCCTGCACCTAATCTATTCCATTGATCCACTACTCTACACCTCTGCCAGTACCAAGCAGTTTTGATGACTGCTGCTGTATAAGACAGATTAAGATCTGGCATAGCTAGTCCACCTTCCCTAGCATTTCTTTTCATTAATTCCCTTGATATTCTAGACCGTTTGTTTTTCCAAATAAATTTTGTTATTTTGTCTAACTCTAAAAAGTAGATTTTTGGTAAATTGATTGGTATGGCACTAAATATATAGTTTAGTTTGGGTAAAATTGTCATTTTTATTATATTAGCTTGACCCAGCCAAGAGCAATTGATATTTTTCCAACTATTTAGATCTGATTTTATTTGTGTGAGAAGCGTTTTGTAGTTGTGATCATATAGATTCTGGGTTTGTTTTGGCAAGTAGATTCCCAAATATTTTATAATGTCTACAGTGACTTTAAATGGGATTTCTCTTTCTATCTCTTGCTGTTGAGTTTCATTAGAGATGTACAAGAATGCTGAGGATTTATGTGGGTTTATTTTATATCCTGCAACTTTGCCAAATTTATTTATTGTCTCAAGTAGTTTTTTACTTGATTCTCTAGGATTCTCTAAGTATATCATCATATCATCTGCAAAGAGTGATAGCTTGGTCACTTCCTTGCCTAATTTGATTCCTTTGATTTCTTTTTCTTCTCTAATTGCCACTGCTAGTGTTTCTAGTACCAGATTGAATAAGAGGGGTGATAGTGGACACCCTTGTTTCACTCCTGATCTTATTGGAAAGGCTTCTAGTTTATCCCAATTGCATATAATACTTGCTGATGGTTTTAAATAGATGCTAGCAACTATTTTAAGGAAGGCTCCATTTATTCCTATACTTTCTAGTACAACAAGGAAGTTCTAGCTTCATGTAGAAGTTAGTACTTGAGCTCCAGTTTGGAGGAAAATAGTGATATTAAAGGTGGGAGGGACAAGAGAGAACATTCAAAGCACTGCATACAGTCAGTGAAAATGGATGGAGAGGAGACTTTGAGTGTCATTTATCAACACAATAAGGTTAGTATGGGTGCATTATAGAGAGATTGGAGGGGAATACCATGAAAGAAGGCCAGAAAAACTGAATGGAGCCAAGTTGTTAAGAAACTTTCAATACATTTGATTCTAGAGGGGAGTAGCAACCACTAGAATTTATTGATACTCCTACAGTCAAGGGCATGGAATGAATAATGCCCAATCAAAGGAGACTGAGGAAGAATCAGGCAAGTATAGAAGGAGAATCAAAACAAGTAACATTGAATCTCAGATAGGAGACAGTATTTAGGAGATGTTAAGAGTGTATTTGAGATGCCTAGGTCTTCCCCATCTTTAAAAAACAAAACAAAATACCTTCACCTGACCTTACTATTCCCTCAAGTTATTATGCTATATATTACCTTTTCATTGTGAAACTCTTGGAAAAATAGTCTATACTCAATGCTTCCATTTTCTCATCTCCCACTCACTGTTTACAGTTTTGCTTCCTTTTAACCACCATTCAATTGAATTTGCTTTCTACAAGGCCATTAATGCTCTCTTGACTGCTAAATCCATTGGTTTTTGCTCAGTCCTTGTCATTTATGGGAAATTTGACAATGTAGCCTTTTACATTTTTGACTACTTTTTCTTCATGGATACTCTCTCCTTCCTGGGTTTTTCATAACAGTGTTCTGTCATGGCTCATGTTCAACCAAATTCTTGTCATTCTCTTTTGCAGGTCCATCATCCATTTCCAGAGTTCATGGGTATGTCATATATCAAGCCTGCACAACCTGCAGCCCACTAAAGAATTTCAGGAAGCCTGAGAAAAATGTAGATAAAAACATCCTCTACATTTTTCAGGACCGGGGGAAACACTTTGGTGTGCCCACTGGCTGTAAACTGCCCCTGGGCTGCAGGTTGTACAGGCATGCCCTACATGTTCTCCTTTTCTGTCTCTACACTCTTAGTAGAGCAATCAGCTCCCTTGGATTCACAATCAGAATCACATTATAACAGAATTTATATATCCACGGAACATGATGCACTATCAAGGATAAGCTGGTCACTTGAAATATTAGCATCATGCTTATTGACTTTTTGATACTCAATACTTTTTCAATTCCTCAGTAGCCTCTCCTTTATGATTGGAGGGTTGGAAGGTGGAGCATTAAGCCTCTCCTAAAGCCTTCCTTTGGAGAGGGCTCTGAACTTTCAGAACTTTCCAGGTAATATTCCAATTTCCATCAGCAGCGATGCTTGATTTGGACTCTATAGAACATCTTATTCCTAAGCTGGGTACTCCCTGGTATTCCCCATCCCCCCGATTTCCTTACCATTTGCTTTTGTGTGTGGTCTTCCCACATTAGATAGTAAGTTTTTTGAGGGTAGGCATTTTCTTTTTCTCATTTGTATCCCCAGTGCTTAGCACTATATCTGGCACAAGGTAGGTGCTTAATAAAAGTTAACTGAATTGAGTTGAGGCTTGTAAGGAATCTCAGTGGCCATCTAATTTCAATTTATATATGAAAGGAATCCCCATTGTAATATCCCTAACAAGTGGACATCTAGTCTTTTAATGAAATTCTCCAAGGATGGGCAATGGTAACTTTCTTGTCCAAAGTGCCATTCCCTGATCATGAACTCCCTTTGTGTGAAATCTTCCTCATTAAAATGTAAGCTCCTTGAGGGTAGGGACTTTCTTTGCTTTTTGTATTTGTATTTCTAGTACTTTATATCCTATAATTGCTTTTGCCCTTCCCCTGAAATTATTTACTTTGTAAATATTTTGTATTTAATTACATACATTCATGTCGTATCACCCCTGCAACAGAATATGGTTGCCTGAGCATCCTCTATGTCTAGCATATAGGCCACGCTTATTAAATTCTTATTGAATTGAATTCTATTCTTCTTCTTTTACCTGTTATTCTTTCCAATGCATATTTCTACTTTTTGCATGTTTAATAGAGATGATTCCACTATCATCTCTATGCAGATAACTCCCAAATCTTCATATCTAGCCCACATATCCCCTGAGTTCCATTTCTGCCTCTCTAGTTGGGTTTCACTACTTGAATGATCCATAGGCACCTCAAATTTAAAATGTGTAAAACAGAACTCACTGTCTTTCTCCCTAAAATTCATACTGTCCCCCTCTTCTATTTGTGTCAATGTAATCTCCATTCTTTTAGTTATTCAGATTCATAACAGTCAATAAACGTTTATTAAGTAACTGCTATGTTCCAGGAAGAGTACTAAATGGTTAGGATACAAATACAAAAGGGAGTTTATAATCTAATAAGAGAAGACTACACACACAAGGACATTGAAAAATAGGGGTTTGGGGAGGAGAAGTAACCAGTGCCAGAGTGTCGTGAAGACCTAAGACAGGGACTTCTCAAAGGGTGAAATGAGGGGGTGTCTGAGCTGAACTCTTTCTCCTTGAATGGATGTTTAGAGTTCAACTCCACTCTTCTTCACTTTCTTATCTAATCAGTTGCCAAATCTTGTTGATTTCACTATTTCAACAACTTTTGCATCTTTTGGTACTTAAACCACATCCACCATAGCCCAGGTCCTCATTACCTCCAACCTAGATTATTGCTACTCTCCTAATTGGTTTTTTTTCCTCCCATTATCCCCCTCTTCCTCACAGCTCTCTATTTGACATTCCTAAAGTATAGGTTTGACCACCATAATTCTTCTGCTCAAGATGCTTCAGTGTCTTCCAGTTGCCTTTAGGGAAAAATAAACAAATAAACAAATGAAAAATCAAACTCCTCTGGCATTAAAAGCTTTTCACAAGCTGGATCCAGTTTACCATTTCATACTTATTGCATATTCCTCCCCCACACACATGCTATGTGACAGTCAAACTGTCACACTTGCTATTTCCCAGACACAGTATTCCATCTCCCACTTCCATGTCATGACTCAGTCTGTCCCCGATGCTTGAAATTCTCTTCTTCCTCACTTCTGTCTCTTAGAAGCTCTAACTCCTTTCAATATTCAACTCACATATCACTTTTGTCAGGATGCCTTTGCTGATTCTCCCAGTTGTTAGTTTTCTCCACTTTTACATAACTGTGTTTTATGTGTGTATGTGTTTACAACATAGATTCACATGAATACACACATATATAATATATACATATATATTTTTCTCATGAATACGTTAATTTCCCAAAGAAAATGTAATCCACTTGAGGGGAGGGACTTTTTAAACTTTAGTTTTGTACCCATAATACCTATTATGGTGCTTGGAATACAGAAGGCAATTAATAAACAATTGTGACTGATTATTTTTTTAAAAAGTTCCAGCATGTATGGAACATTTTTGGTAAATATGATTCTTCAAAACAAAATCTCAGTGATCTTGAGAAGGAATTTCACAAAATTCTGCCTCCTTTGCCTCACAAAGCTCTTTGTTATGGCAAAGCAGAACCTGTAGCACTTACTAAAGATGATATAATTCAAATCCATTCTTACCTATCTCTTTGTACCTTTCTAGTTGTCATAAATATTGGACACACAGCAAAACAAAACAAAGATCAAAAAGCAATCCCTTCAAATCCCGAAGTCAAATGGAATTCTTGTTAATAAATTATGAAGCCTTCAGACACCTCGATTTTAAGAAATGAGCTAATGAGAATTGAAAGTTTGTTTTTATGCTTCAGTGTTGCTAATGGGTCTCAAAGGTTTCATAATCTTATCTGGAGGAGTTCAGGCTTCAATTCATACATACCTTTTCATACTATCAGTTTGTATTCATATTCTTTCATAAATTCTCCATAGAGAATCCATCTGCCATTCTGGTAATCATCTTTTTTTTTCCTTCTTCTGGGTACAAGTCCAACATTTTTCTACTCACCTGCCTCTTTTTTCTTTTCCTAGATATCCCTGAAGTTCCTTCTTCTATGTAGGTCATGGTTAGAAATAGGCCATAGCCTACTTAGGCTGACTATGCACCTCTTTCTTGTTCTTGGCTTCACATATAGTTTTAATTCTTCAGAAATTATGGTATTGTGCCTAGTAGGAAGAACAAATGGTAATGATGATGGTAAGTGACAGTAATCACAATAGCAACAGTGTACATTTATTTATGTAGCACTTTAAAGTTTGTAGTTTATTCTCACAAAGTCTTAGATTCATATGGTAAATCATGTTATTCCTGCTTTACATAAGAAGAAACTGAGGCACAGAGAGATTAAGTTACATACCCAGTGTCCTATGCCTAATCAGAAATGGTGCTCAAACTCAGGACCTCTGATTCTAAATTCTTAGCTCAGTACCAAAACTTTATTTGTTTATTTATTAAAATAAAAACCCCTGTGAATGGTTAAAATGGAAGAAACCCGAGGTCCATAACAGGGACCAGGGATGAACCAGAGTCTGATCACAGTTTGTAAAGATTATAAAAGCAGTTATTGCAAGTTGGAACAATGAGACGATGTCCACATCTGCTTGAAGGGGAGTTTTAAAGGATGAGGTCTTTATACTTTTTGAAACAAATAAATTGGGAGGTCAGGTGGGAAGAGCAGGTCTAAGGAGACTATAACTGTAACTACAATAAGTCAGAAAGCAGTTGGATTGCTGCTCTTTAGATAAGTTAAAAATCAAGATGCCTGCTTCCCCTTAGATTAATCAGAAACGACATGTTTGCTTTTCTCTCTGAACTGGTCAAGACTGGTTTCAGCAGTTGTAGTTATCTCTGAATTCAGCTAAAGTTTATTTTGCAAAGAACCCCTGGTATATCAAGCAGCCATGGGCTGAATGGGTAGTTGTACTAGTTCATTGTTCGGTTTCCCTGGAAAAAGGGAAACTGTAGCATATTTAATTGGTTAGTATAAGCATTACAGAGTCCATGTCTACAAAAGAGAGAGAGAATAGAACCCATCTATTTATAAAAATGACAAAGAGCTTTTTGTACACAGTCATGCTTAATTCTCACAACAATCCTAGGAGGTTGGCAGTGTGAGGATTATTTTAAAGATAATGGAATCAAGATTTATAGAGGTGAAATGACTTCCCCATGATCACAGTGTATGAAAGAACAGGGACTTGAATCCAAATCTGACTTCAATCCCAGTGTTCTTTGTACTGGGAGCTCACTGCTTCTGAATTAAAAGCTTAAAGTATATATATATATTATATATAATACTTCCTGATAATAATTGTGTCTCTGAAAAGTCATGTTTACCACTGTCTATAGCCTTTTGGTTTTATTCAAAATTGTCCCACTGATCTCCTTATCAGTTCTGAGATGTTTTCTTTTGTATGCATGTGTTTTCACATTTGAAATGAAAGTTTCTGTACTCTAGCCTTCTTATCATATATAGTTGTTGTTTAGTTGTTTTTTTTTAGTGGTGTCCAACTCTCCATGACCCCATTTGGGGTTTTCTTGGCAAAGAAACTAGAGTGGTTTGCCATTACCTTCTCTTGCTCATTTTACAGATGAGGAAACTAAGGCAAACAGTGTTAAGTGACTATCTCAGGGTTACATAACTAGTAAGTATCTGAGGCCAGATTTAAACTCAGGCCTTCCTGACTCCAGGCTTACACTCTATCCACTGTGCCACCTAGCAACCTCATCATATATAGTACGTCCTTAGTAATCAATAAAATATTCCACATCAATGAATTTTACACATATTTGAAATCAATTGTTGAGAAATCAAAAGGTGTTCTTTGGATAAGTAAACTGCCAGAGGTAAGAGGCCTCGATTTGGAGTTACAGGACCTGGGTTTGATCTCAGCTCTGCTACTTACTACCTGTGTGACTTTGAACAAGTGATTTAAACTCTTTGGGTCTCCGTTTCCTCATCTGTAAAATAGATGAGTTGGATTAGTTGGTCTCTAATGTTCCATTATACTTCTAAATCTATAATTCTACAAACAAATTATTTGGTCCTTACTTTAGGCAAAGATCTGGGCTAGGTGCTGAGTGGCATAATTCCTCTCCTGTCTAAGCTAAAACCTAATTATTTTAAGAAGAAATATGAATTTCATTTTGCTCTTAGGAAAATACTTAATTGAAAATTATTCATGTATTGTTTTACATTAAAAAGTTCTGAAAACTTTAAAGTTCATTACATTTTATGTTGTCAGATTTTACTCATTTTTATGTTTTTTTTTCCTAGCAAAGCCCATCTAATTTCTATCCATCTTTCAAGGCTCAGCTAAGATGTCTCTGCCTCCACACAACTTTTTATTGTGCTCTCTGGTACTCTTCCATTTAATAAAAATCCAATGCTATTCAATAAGCATTTGTTGAATGCCTACCATACACTAAGTACTGCTCTAGGCTTTAGAGATTCAGAGACCAAAACATGCCCTGCTCTCAAGGAGATTGCTTGAATTCTACTGGGGGAAAGTAACATATACTCAGGTAATTCCATACAAAATATTTAATTTATCCAAGTCATTGATAAAAACATTGCACCAACTTGTTTCAGTACATGCCATTCCCTTTCTCCCAAGGCAACTGTTGGTCTTGATTCTATTTCTAGGCTTGGTGGGCTCATCTGGGGTTCTATGATCTGTGCCTTAGTGTATATTTCTTATGGAGAACAGCAGTGACAGATACTTGTTTGGACAGGACTGAAAAAGTAGTTGGAGCAGAGAAGAGGGACCATTGTAGTCACTAAAGAAAATTTATTTAGCACTATGGAGGTCATAAGGTCACAGGGTTAAGAGTAGAAGAGGGTTTTATATTCAGAGTCAGCTCAAATCAGTTTTCAGCCCCTGGGAGCTATTAAATTTTCAGGGTGAGCAAATATTTGCACCATGGAAATCGGCAAATATACAAATTAGGCTTGAATTATTTTGTTAATTGTTTAGATTTAAGAAAGTAATGCAAAAATATTAATAAAGATCAAGCATAAAAGTACATCCTGCATTTTTAGAGATCTGGTTGTTAAACACTTACAGTATACTCCTGCTCATAGATATATTAGATTAACCCCCTCATTTTACAAATTTGAAAACTGAGGCGCAAATCAATGAACTGTCTTGCTCAAAAAGACACATAAGTAAGAAGTAACAGAACCAGGATTTATGCTGTGTCTTCTGACGCCAGGTCTAGTGCCCTTTGCAATGCGTTATGATAGACTGTGTGAAGGTCAATGTTGTTCTTGTTATTCAGTCATTTTAATCATGTCTAACTCTCCATGACCCCATTTGGAGTTTTTTTGGCAATGAAACTGGACTGATTTGCCATCTCCTTCTTCAGCTCATTTTACAGATAAAGAAACTTATCAATTAATTAATTCTCATTCCTTATTAATTCAGGAATAACCGAATAGTTAGCATCCAGCATGACAGAGCTCTGGGCCTTATAAGAATTTGCAGTTGGCAAGGCTTCTACGAGGGTATATAGATTAAAAGTGGATCTTGTGAACCACCTAAACCGAGTACTAGTAGGCTCATATTGCCAATTATCCATTCTCACAGTTCCAGTCCAGTAGTTCTATGATTCTGGCTGAAGCTCCCTTTGAGGCCCCTCCCTCCTTTTTTTTCCTTTTTGTCTCTCTTGCTTATTTCCTCTTGGCAGAATCTTAACTAGGGCAAAGTTACTTTAGATTTTTAGGTCATGGATTACTAACCCAGTCAATGAAACATAGGAAACGCTTGGATGAAGATGGGAGACCTCAATCTTTCCAAGAATCCATAGAGACATTTCCATAGGTCACATGGATATGTCCGCAGGATATTGCCACAACTATTCACTAAGGCTCAAAGCATCAAAATTGCAGCACGGTGCTGCAGAATGATGGGAAATGCAGGCAGGGCTATTTTCGTTAACAACAAAATTGCAGTGCTGTTCCTTAGCCACAGATATTGCTAAAAGTTCCCAGTCATATGAATGGGATTAACCCTAGGTGTACCCATAGTAATAAAACTCTTTGTGGCAGCAAAGCCCCATCTAAATTGGACTTAAAGACAGTTTGGTGAATTCCCTCAACTCTGACTCTTTCTGACCCAAATCACCACTGCCCTACTTATAGGAAATGAATCTATTTCAGAATTTACCACTACTTCTACCCAGTCCCTCATTAGCTGCATTCACTTACTTGTATCTAAAGTCCCATATCTGCCTATGCCCTTTAATCAGTCGCTGCCAAGGCAGAGTGTTTAGCAAGGGCAGTGGGCAGTTTCTACTTGAACTAGAATGAGAAAGAACTGAGTTCAAATTCCACTTCTGATGGTTATACTTACTAACTGTGTACCCCTAGACGAAACACTTAAACTCTTCCTGCCTCGGTTTTCTTATTTATAAAGTGGGAATAATAGTACCTACCATACCTGGTTGTTGTAAAGATCAAATTGGAATTATGTGTGTACATATACACATGTAGACATGTATATATGCACATATATGAACATATATGTGTGTATATATGCACACACACATGGGGGTACCTTGGTGGCACAGAAAATAGAGTGATGGACCTGGAGTCAGAAAGAATCATCTTCCTCAGTTCAAATCTGGCCTCAGACACTTGCTACCTGTGTGACCCCACACAAGCCACTTAACCCTCTTTGCCTCAGTTTCCTCATTTGTCAAATCAGCTGGGGAAGGAAATTGTAGTATAGGGTGTTCAGGAAAGAGTATTACCTCTGGTGTGAGGGCTGCTGATCCCTTTTTAGGGCTACTTTCCACCTTTGGTGTCTACCTGAATCACCCAACTCTCACCTGTGGCTTCAAGAAGCTGTAATATGTGTAAGAACTACACCCTGCCAAGTCATTTTGGCAGATGGGCTAAACCAGATTGAAAGTAACTGAGGGATCTCAAACTCATTGGTGAGTTGGGGGGGGAGTCTACCCCAGGCATATGAAAACTTCCCCTGGTGGAATGGGCATCTGAGAGCAATTTGTTCCGATGGCCATGAAGATGGGAGAAATGGGCACTATGGAGTGCTTAGAGCTTGGTCAGACATCAGGGTGCCAAGATCATCCACTATATCCTAAGCCATCACCAGGCATCTTGACTTCTGTCTTGCCTTTGGACTTGCAGTGACTCTGGAAGTGATAATGAAGCCTATGACTTCATGCAATTCTGCCTAACTTAAATCTAGTTTCTGTTTGAGTCAAAAGACATCACCCATATCATTGTACCATTTTTACCTATCTCAGAGTCCTGAGGGGACAAGCACGTTATGAAGCAGCAGATGTGAATACACTGGGAACTATAGTCACAACAGGGGCACACAGGTGGCTGAGGCTATAGGGTTGTCTTCTCACTGGACTGAAGTAGCAGTAGGATTTGGCAGCCCACTGGGTATATGTGCAACCTTCTTGAAGGAACACACAGCAAACAATGGCATTTATAGACTAAGTCATTTTAAGGAGAAGAAACAGGTTGTGAGAGTGATGAAAGCAATGTGCTCCAGAGTACTGGACCCAAATGGACTCATGCTCTCCAAGCTAAACATTTGCATTCAACAAAATAGTGGCCTCAAGGCAAGATGGCTACCAGAAGATTTAATGTCAACAGATTAGAATGCTTCTTTGTGGGTGAACAGTTTGTTGCTAACTTGGGAAAGCTGAACCAACATATGGTTGGCAACAATGGAGCAGGAAAGGGGTGGGCAACTTTCAGAAATTTGGTGTTCAGCATTGCATTTACTCATCTGGGCCAGAACACTCATAGATATCAGGATTAGTTTGACAAAAATGAAGGGAACATTCAGAAGCTGCTAAATGAAAGATGAGAACTACACAGGGTTTACCAGTAGTTCATCCATCTCTAACAAAACAATGTTTAGTTGTGTGATGACCAGCTTTGACAGACTTAGCTCTTCTCAGCAACACAATAATCTAAGATAATTCTAAGACTCATGATGGAAAATACCATCTACATCCAGAGAAAAAACTATGGAATCTGAATGCAAATCAAAGCATACTATTTTATCTTTTTTTTCTTGTGGTTTTCCCCTTTTGTTCTGATTCTTCTTTCACAACACAACTAATGTGGAAATATGTTTAATGTGATTGGACATGGACAGCCTGTATCATATTGCAAGCTGTCTTGGGGAGGGAGGAGAAGAGAGAGAGGAAAAATTTTGGAAATCAAAATCGTATAAAAGTGAATGTTGAAAACTAAAAATAAATTAATTAATATCTTTGGGAGAGTCAGCTCCCCTTATGGGATTCAGTTACCCTTTCTGTAAAATGAGGAGATTGAATGAGATAATATGTGTGATCCATTTCCCTGCTTCTTTGATTCTAATTTCACATCACAGAACTCTAATTGCTTGGGTTTTGAACTGCTTCCCCTCCCATAGGGATACCAATCATAATGGAGGTGTTGACCATTGGTTCCAGCCTTTATGATAATTTCTTTTGTCCCCACATGGACTTCAGAGCTTGTGTAGGTATTATTTCTGGTCTATTTATCATGTGAAGTAGAGGAGCTTTGACTGGCTGCTGAGCTGGAACTGAGAATACTTATAAGAGATACAAACTGACTGAGATAATCCTTTTTTTCTCCCTGGCTTCAGTAGAGTGGGCTGGATTGCTATGAGCCTCTGTGCCGAGAGAAGTACTTGCCCCTCCTCAGATGGGCTGAAATGTGACCCATCTATTTATTCTTTGTCTCTTTGTATTTTTTCTTTCCTCCTTTTAGATGAAGGAATATTAGACTAAGCTCTGACTTTGTGAACTTTGAAAGGTCAGAAGAGCAAACTGTCAAAAATCTTGGAGTCAGAATCCATACCAGATTTTACAGACAGTATATCAAAGGCATAAAGACCCCAGTTACTAGTTAGAACTAACATAGAAATATATTGAAGGCAGTCAAATGGAAGCAACAGAAACTCATCAGCAGCCAAGTTGATGGGGTCAGTGCTTTATAGAAGCTGCTTTAAGTTTGAACCCACTCCCTCAGGTGATCAAGATAGTATGCCTCTGGGTATTAGAGAGAAATGTTTGTACTTCTGTTTTTGCCTCATCTTCTCAGTCATTATCCCATAACAAAAGCTATTTGGTGCTGATTGGCTAATGGAACCAATTGCTAAAGGGTATATATCATAGAAGAGAAAGACTAATGAGTTGCTGATTAATATTGGGAAGAATACATGAAAATGGAGGTTTGAACTAAAAACAAAAGAAAGTCACTTCCAATCTCTTCAGGGTCCTTCTAGAATCCTGAAGGAGAAATGGAGCCTTGTTTAGGGACATGCTCATCTGTGAAAGTGGGAGCTGAGATAAACAAAAGAAAAAGACTTCCAATTCATTCAGGGATACTTCTAGAATCCTGAAAAAGAGAGGGGGAGGTAGAGATGGAGGGGGGAGAGAGAGAGGGAGAGAAAGAGAGAGACAGAGAGAGAGAGAGAGAGAGACAGAGAGAGAGAGACAGAGAGAGAGACAGAGAGACAGAGAGAGAGACACAGAGAGACACAGAGAGACACAGAGAGAGACACACACACACACACACACAGAGAGAGAGAGAGAGAGAGAGAGAGAGAGAGAGAGAGAGAGAAAGAGAAAGTCAGGGTCTTGGTTCATCTGGGAAAGTGGGAGTTAAGATAAGGATCCTCAGTTTTTAAATGGGCTACACACCCAAGTCTTATTTATTTTCATATCTTCCCTAGTACCAATGAATCAACAGCATTTATTGAGTATCTACTAAGCCTATTAATTACCTGTAATGGTAATGGGAATTTGAAGATCTTCCCTGCCCCTTCTATTGGCAGTCAAACACATACTTAGCACCTTGTTTCAGTTCATGATTGTATCAAGTATTAAGATCCAGAACCTGTGAATCCCACAGGGGAGGAAGTTGCTGATGTAACGGGAAGAGGCAGAACAGGGAGTCTCTAATACCATATATAAGGAAAAGCCCAAGCTAGAGAGCCAGAATTGCTGAGAGAGAGAGAGAGAGAGAGAGAGAGAGAGAGAGAGAGAGAGAGAGAGAGAGAGAGAGAGAGAGAGAAAACTGCTAGGATCCTGATAACTTCTGAGAATTGCTATAAATTGAGAACAGAACTTGTGGTGGCAGAACTAAGAACTGAGAAGAGAGCTGAGAAATGAGAGCTGAACTGAGGACTGAGAAGAACTGAGAAAAGAACTGAGAAAAAATGAGAAGAGAGAACTGGGAGGAAGCTTGGCTGTGGCACTGGTATTTTGTCTGTCTGTTTTGATGTTACTTTGTCAGATTCATCTGTTGATAGCAGACATTGCTGTTGTTAACAAAACCCTGGGACCTTACTGCTGGTTCAGAAGCCCTGAAAGAGGATTTTTTTCTTGTATATTTACAGAAATCCTGGAGGAGGGTCTTACTGATGTTTTCAGAGGTCCTGGGACTATACTCATGATTTGTGTTGATTTTTCAAATCTTGTTGTTTGGGCCATGTTGATTCAATGGGAAGAAAGTGTGATGAGGATGCCAGCAATGTTAATGATGTTATTGTGGCTTTGTTAAGCTTTGTCTTCCCAGAAGCAGAAACCGTGAAGGACTTGAGGTGGACTAGACACTGTGAGCTTCAATATGGAACAGGAACTGCACAAGGAGTTGGACAAGGAACTAAGAGCTGTCTGCCTTTAAACTCAGGCGACAGTTGGGTAGATTCAGGCAGGAGCTGGGACCATGGAAGAGGAACCATGGAAGCTGAAAGGCTGCCTTGAGTCAAGATGAAAAGACTTCTCCTTGGGTACTTAAGGCAAACTGAGAAGATCATGATTTACTGTGGCCTAGCTTTGACCTTTACATTTAGATGATTGAGTTAAGGACTTCTCTAATTAAGAAGAAAGAAGACTTTTTGATTGAAGAGATTAAGACAATGTGACCTAGGGGTGGAGAACTTTGACCTTTGTACTCTGTGCCCATTAAGCCTCCTTAAGGATGATTGAATTAAGGACTTACTAAATAATTGAGTTACTAAATGATTGTACTTTGTTTAAAACTATGTGGCCACTTTGGTGAAAACTATATGGCCATTTTAGTGATAAGTTGTTATGTCATAACATTGTAAATGCTATACTTTGATTTCTGTGAATGTGTTGCCTTAATTTACTGCTGAATAAATAGAGAGTTCACCGTACTATGTAATCGGAACCTTGAAGCTGTTCACAGCAGCAGTCCTTCAGAAAACTGCTAGTTCTTGGCTTTATAGTACCTGGTGCTGTGCTTGTTATGTGGAATAGAAATGCAAAAGTTAAAACAGTCCCTGCCCTCATGGAGCTTATAGCCTGATAGGGAAAGTTGCACAGTGTGTACATATATAGGTATAGATAAAAATTATACAATGTGTACATATAAAGTTGTATATCTATTTACATATCTAAAATGTCATTGAGTAGTGCACATTCATAATAAATGATGCCTGAATGAATGGATGGATGGATGGATAAATGGATAAAACAGATGGATGGCTCTTATCATGTTTTCTCTCTGTTATCTTAACAAGTCCTTTAACATCTCTAGGCCTGGGTTTCCTCATCTGTAAAGTGAAATTAGATGAGATGACTTCTATAGTTTCTTTCAAATCTAATTCCATAATCCTATGATTTCATGCTCTGGCTTGATACCTTGGAGTCCCAGAGGGCTGCCTACTCTAGCATCTCATAATAATGATATGCTTCTCTACATCTGCCTGACTTTCCATGTTCTGGCACTCCATTGACAGCTCTGGCCCTATCTCATCATAGCTCAGTAGAGGCTCCTCTCACAATGGCTGGCCATTAAACAAATTCTCCAGGGAAAATGGTCCACAATTGCCTGTCAATCAATCTCTGTCCATGTCCCCAAACCACAAAGTATATATATTACCCTATGGGTGACTTGGTAAATAGCCAGTTGCTACCTGGGGTAGTTGGAACTGGAAGCCAGGTCTTAATCTTTGCTGAATTTTACTGCTTTTAGTTATTTAAGCATTCATATAAATACCAACTGCTGTGACTTTGACATACAAGCTGCAGTCAATGCTTAGGAATAGCCACTTACCTGTGTTCTTAATTAGCATGAAAAAGACCTCTCTCAAAGAAAGGGCCCCAAATACAGGCTCTATACAATTTAGACATTTCCTCTTCTGTTAATGTAAGGCATATTTGGAATACTTTACCTATAGGTTCCACGATAATTAATTTCTTTGGCCCTGAAGCAGAGAGCGGTTTCCATAACCACAGAGCTTTAAAGTCTGTCTTTCCCCAGTCAAGGATCCTTTTCTCTGTGCACATCTCTTTATTTTGTTAATGTATTACTACTGGCAAGGAGGATGAAATATTTAAACCCATGAACTTGTAAGAATGAATTTTCAGAATCACATCCATCCAAGCAGAAAAACACTAGATTGTGTCCAGTCTTCTGCACTTACCTTTAAGAAATTTGCAAGGGCGGGGGTAGTATAGTAGGCAGAGGAGCAGCCCAGAAGAAAGGGATTCTTAATGTGAGGTCCATGAATTTTTAAATGCATTTTTATTACTATATTTCAATATAATTGGTCTTCTTTGTGATCCTATGTATGTTGTTTTATGGATTCAAAAACATTGTTCTTAGAAGGGATCCATAGGCTTCACCAGATGGACAAAGGGGTTCATGGCACAAAATAACTTAAGAAACCCTGCTTTAAAGGATCATCTAGTCCAACACCCTTAATTTACAGATGATGAAACTGAGGCATAGGGAAAATAAATAATTCTGCTGGTGTTTCTGCCTGTCTCAAATCTCCCCCCCTCTAAATACATCTTACATTTAATCACTTAAATGATTTCCCTAAAGCACAGATCTGATCATGCCATACCTGCACCCTCTACCTCCTACCTCCTCCCTCCCCCCGAGTTCAGTAAATTGCACTGGCTCCCTGGATCCCAGAATCAAATGCAAAATGCTCCATTAGGCATTCAGTAACCTTCAAAAACTAGCCCCGTCCTACTTTTCCAGTCTTTGTACACCTTATTTCCTGTCATATACTCTTTGATCTGATGGCACTGGCCTCCTGACTATTCTCAGCTCTGGACATTCTCTCTGGCTGTCCTCCATGCCTAAAACTCTCTCTCTCCTCTTTCTCCTCCACTCCACCTACTGACTTACCTGACTTCCTTTAAGTATCAGCTCTAATCTTTTTTTTTTTTTTTTACTGAAATCCTTCCTCAACCCCTTTAATTCTAGCACTGTCCTTCTATTAATTATTTCCTGTATATAGCTTACTTTGTGTGTATTTGTTGGTGCCTTGTGTCCCGCATCAGACTGTGAGCTCCCTAAGGGCAGGAACTGTACTTTGCTTCTTTGTATCCCAGTGCTAAGCTTAGTGCCTGGCACATAGTATATACTTAATAAATATTTATTGATTGATTCAATTTGTCTAAAGTTAGATAGGTAAGACCTGGCTCTACATAGACTTGAAGGCAAGAAGTGGTATTTCAACCTGTCACATCCTGAAGTGGCTGCCTGCAGCCATGGCAGACTCTTTGCAGACTTAGCTTATCTAGTAACAGATGCCAACACAACTTCCCTGCCTGTGTATTTCTCAGTTGCCCTTGCTGTACCATAAGTATTCTGATCCATTTCCTTCGCTCAAGCATTCAGATTCCTTCTCATTCCTGGATGGCACCAGCCTCCTCATCCCACTGAATGAATCTCTTTGCCTCCCCAGGAATTCCTGATGGGGTCACCATGCTGTCCCTAGATCCAACAGACTTGGTTTATCACTGCATTCCTGGCAATGTACCAAGACATTAATTTACTTGTCTTGTTTCAGACAACCTCCAGCTGCCTTTGAAAAGGCACATGACATTTAACAAACCCTCACTATCAGGATGGTTTTTTACTTTCTCTTTCTTTCTTTTCTTTGGTATTCTTCCTGCATTTTCACCTTCCCACAATTTCCTACCATTATTCCTACTTACAGTGATTTCTGTTACATTAAGTTATCATTCTTTCTTTGGTGAATCTGTGCATTATGCACTCAATTCTGCAGCCCTCACCCAGATATACTTCAAAGTAATGTGAAAGCTAACCTTAATTGGGGATGCAGTTTAGCTCCTAGAGTCCTGAGTGGCTTGTCCGTGGACATAAGTGCTCATCCTCATTACACAGAAAACTCTCTGTGTGGCCCAAGGCAAGTCATTTTGCTTCCCCCCTCACTTTCTTTACTGTAAAATGCAGGCATACTTGCCTTCTTTGCTTTCACAGAGCTATGGGGATGAAAAAGATGACAACCATGAATGCAAGAGAAGGAAAGCATTGGAGAGGTCATCTATTCAACTTCTTTCATTTTATGGATAAGAAGATAAAGACAGAGAGAGAGAAAATCATGTCTGTAAGCATACTCAGTTATATAGCATAGGAGCTGTAGGTAAAATCTGTCTTCTGATTTCTGAACAAAACTCGTCCTGCCACAAAACCCATCTCTGATGTTTGCTCTCCATTTCCCATCTGTCTTTGACATTGTCTGTCCCCCATGCCTGTATGACACACCACGTCCCTTCTCTTTTCCTTAGAATCTTTCATGACTCAGCTTAAGCATTACCTTCTGCATGATGCCTTTCCACCACTAGTGACCTTCTTTTCTTCCTCTCCTCCCACCCCTTCACTTGCTTCTATCTTGTATTTATTCTTATTATTGATTTTGATATTTTCTGTATTTATTCATGTATCTGTCTTTCTATATTAATGTTGTTTCTCTCATCATATTGTAAAGTTCTTGAGGACAGGGACTGTTTTGGTCTTAATTTTTTTCCCCACTGCCTAACACAGTACCTGGAACATTGTCATTGGTGTTTAATAAATGATTATTGAGTCACTAACTGATTTTCAAAGCCACAGGAGCCCCTTGCATCAAGGAAAACAGTTGGAATAACAGTGAATCACCTAGGCTGTGTGCTTAGTCTAAGGAGCACTGGGATTAGCAGTCTAGATCCATATTCTGTCCTATTTTTGCCACTAACTCCATGACATTGGATAAGTCACTGTATATATTTGAGCCTCAGTTTCCTCATCGCTGAACTAAGGAAGTACTTTAGATCTGAACTGGATATCCCAGGTGAAAGGTTCTCTGACTTTAGAAGACTGTAGCTGGTATTCATATTACCTGCCTCATGGAGTTGTTCTGAGCTGTAGGTAAAGTGAAGTGAGTAAAACTTTGTTTGATTGCTACAAGGATTTACAGGGGGTATTGACAGAATTTTTAGTCTCCAAAAAGAACTGAGCTTAGTACCTAGTTAACAGAAATAATTAACTAAAAAGGAGAAACTATCATGAGGGGGCTTCTTAAGCCCTGGATGAACTCCTCCCTAGCCCAACCCCATGTCAACCCCTTTCCAGAGGCAAACTTGTGAAGTGTTGGATGTATCCTCTCTGTCCTCAATGAAATTAAAAGTATATTTCATGTTGCTTGTCCTAGGCAGTTGTTAGATACACTTCTGTTTTGTGGAAAGCACTGTTGTAAAACTTATGGTGCTATTTAAGTGGGACCCAGTATAACTGTGTCTATTCTCTTAGAAAGATAGCAAAATGTCTCTCAACAGCCAGATGGCTAGCCAATGGTTTTCGGA
This sequence comes from Gymnobelideus leadbeateri, assembly GCA_011680675.1. Classification (NCBI taxonomy): domain Eukaryota; kingdom Metazoa; phylum Chordata; class Mammalia; order Diprotodontia; family Petauridae; genus Gymnobelideus; species Gymnobelideus leadbeateri. The sequence continues at coordinate 165,025 of WOXC01003339.1, forward strand.
ATTTCCAAAATACATATGGGGTATTCTTCAAGTTAAAAAGACCAGGAATATCTCATCATATTCATTTGGTGTATTTTTCCCTTAAGAAAAATTATCAAATCATTTCCCTATGGGTTTTATTGACCTGATTTCTGCATGAACCTGTCATTAGGAACTGTTGCCCTATAGTGAGTCCATGGAAATCCAGGCAGCCTACAGTGTTAACTCATACCACATTCTGGAGGACTTACGATCATTTTGAAGGCCACTGATTTCCTCCCTTCACTTAGGTTTCTGAGTAGAATATTAGCTCCTTGAAGACAGGAATTATTTCTTTTTTATCTTTGTATTTCCGGTGCCTGGCATCCATTAGATGTTTAATAAAATTTTATTTAATTGAATGAAATCTAATTGAATTTTTGACAGGTAACTTAGAGTTACCATGGGATTACTCAAACAGATATTTAGCAATATTTTTGTTTGATTTTTGTGATACTAAGATTACTCAGACTCTAAAGTTTGTGAATCCTTTTCTTGTCTGCCCTATTCCTTTGCCCATCAGATTTTAAATTTTAGGCCTTGATGAACATTATAATCCTGGGTATTTCACAGCAGACAAATATAAGCTATCAGACCCAATATGATATTAGTTGATATGCCGAGTTGGGCATAGGACAAGTTCATTGCCACTCAGGTGAAGGCCATTCCTTAGTTATCTCTAGTCTAGTATTCTAGAGACTGGAACCTCTGTAGGGTCTTCAACTTTTTATTTCCTAGGAAGCAATATAATTGCTTCATCATGGGGCAGCTAGGTGTGCAGTGAATAGAGCACTGACCCTGGAGTCAGGAGGACCTGAATTCAAATTTGGCCTCTGACACTTAACACTTACTAGCCCCATGACCTTGGGCAAGTCACTTAACCTCAATTACCCTGCCTTCCCCCTCCCCCCCCAAAAAAACCAACCAAAAATAATTGTTTCATTAGTGTTCAAAGGGAAAAGAGAAACAAAGGGAAAGTTAATCATTTCCCAGAGAAAATAATCTCAGATGAAGTGGCTTGCTCAAATTTTTGCAATGAGTTAATAGCTAAATCAGGATTAGAACTCAGTGCTCCTGACTCCTGTTGTATCTCCTCTTTCATACTGCCTCCCATGTGTAGATAGTAGTTTAAATAACATACTTCCTTCTATACATACAGTCCTTTCATCCCACTGCTAAGACACTTTGGACACATTGAGGTAGATTGGAACCATGTGTCCCTACCCACTCCCAGGCACTTACAAGCAAACCCCAAATAAGGCAAGTTTAATTACTAGTCTCTTGACATACACCCCCACTTAAAACATTGACTCGTTCTAAAGATATTTGCTTCTTATAGTTAACACCAGTAACAGATGTTCTCAAGATCAGAAAACAGAAGAATATGTAACTATTTATGACACACTGTGATTTTAGTTCTTAAAATTTAAGGTTGGATGAAATAAATGTGCAGAATATAAAAAAATAAATGTGTAGGAGAGCTTTAAAACTTTATCTTTAAAATACAGCCTCCACATTCTGCTAGGGACTTGTTCCTCAAGACTATATTAGGCTCCTGGAAAATAAAGAGTAGGGAAAAAATAAGAGTTAACATAGTCTAGTGGCCTAAACAATGGACCAGGAGTTGGCTAAGTGGGTTAGAATTCTGGCTTTGCTACTAAATTGGTATTGTGATGCAGAACAAGTTAATCCATCTCTCTGGGCCTTTTTAAGGTAGTGATGCTGAATCAGGTGATCTTTGAATTCTCTTTCAAGCACGTAAACCTGTAATTCTAAGATGGAATGACTATGGAAGGCCTAAAGTCAGTTTCTACATGGCCTCTGGTTTCAGAAGTACTCCCACTGAATGACTACATTCTCCTTGAAGGGGCTGAAGGGCATACCTGTGAAGATTCTTTTTTGTACTAAATCTAATATCCTATAATCAAATCCAGTCCATTGGGGTTGGGGTGGTGTAGCAGGAGAAGCATTAATATAATGACTATCACAGGCTAGGTACTATGCTAAGTTTTTTACAAACATAATCTCATTTTATAACAACCCCATAAAGTGGGTGCTATTTTATCATCCCCATTTTACAGTTAAGGAAACTGAGGAAAACCACTGTTCAGGAATTTGCCCAGGGTCACAAGTATTTATTAAGTGTTCCACAGATGACTGAGCTATTGAGGAAATGTAATTTCTCTTCTCTTATCTTAACTCTTAGGAAATCACACACATATTTATTACATCATATTCAGTTTGGCATGAGCAGGGAAAAATGGGATCAAAAAATCAATCTGGTTATTAAAGTTCATAGACGGAGTCAGGAAGATTAGTTCACATTCTAACACTGACATTAAAGAGAAATATGACCATGAACAGGATTCTTAACCTTTCTGAGATTCACTTATAAAACTCTTGAAGGGTTATTGACTGAATTGAAGATGGATTCCATGAGCTTTGATCTATATTGGTAGAGAGAATTTTCCCATATAAGCTCAGACCTCTGCCATCCAGAACCTACTTCACAGGGCTGTTATAAGACTCAAATGAGATAATATATATATATATATATATATATATATATATATGCAAAATGATTCCCAAACTTTAAATTCTGTTATTTTCAGGTATTACTAGTCAATGGAAAATGAATTTCCATCTGTGGCATTTTCATTTTGCATTGGAATTTTCATGAAATTGGAAGGGATTATACACATTTCCTGTTTATAATTTTTGACAAACTTTCAAAAATACCAGGCAAAGAATTCCAATTTTAAAATCAATTTTCAGTTTTGACATTTCAAGTTATATCTTTGTCTGCCATTCTATTGTTCGGATTTGGAATTTCCTCCTCCCTGAAGAATTTCCATGTCACTTGTCATAAGATTAGGTCCATGCTTATGACTTTATTATATACATACATAGTCTCTAGAACAAAGACAAGCCCTTGGTGGGTATGGAAAGCCCATGCAACATCTGAAAAGACTGACTTATTTTAAGAACCCTCCTAAGGGGTGGCTAGGTGGCTCAGTGAGTAAAAGTGCCAGCCCTGGAGTCAGAAGGACCTGAGTTCAGATCCGGCCTCAGACACTTGACACACACAAACAAAAACCTAGCCATGTGACCTTGAGCAAGTTACTTAACCCCAATTGCCCTCCAAAAAAAAGCAAAAAAAAATCCTCCCGAATTAAATTTTGTGCAATTGTGTACAGAAGTTAGGTGTAAATTCTTCCTTCTTCAACCTGAGACCCTCCACTGAACACAGAAAGACATAGGGACAGGCAAATTAGCAAAGCTAATGAAGAATGTGTTGATGTTTTTTATTGTAACAACTAGTTGGTAATGGCTCATATTAATAATAAATAATAAAAATAACACATATCCTGATGCCAAACCCAGCATCCTAGAGATCACTCTCTATCTCTCAGGTAGCTGATTTCTGCTCTTGGAAATGGTTCCTTATATATTAACTGCCTTCCAGAGTCCATTGAATTTGTGATGATTGTACATAGTGTATTTTTTTCTCTTTTTTTCAGTTTTTACTTAGTATTTTATTTTTCTTCAGTTACATGTAAAAAACAATTTTTAACATTTATTATTAAAACTTTGAGTTCCAAATTCTCTCCCTTCCTCCCTTCCCACCCCACACTCATTGAGAAGGCAAGCAATTCCATATAGTTTATGCAATATATAATGTATTTTAGCTATTAATGGACTATGTCTGATTTACTTAGAACATGGATACATGGCCTTTTTTCTCTACCTCTATAGTCTATGTTTTTCCAACATAGATTCTTGTAGAAAGGTTGTGAAGGAACTTCATGCATTTAACAACCTTGATCCTTATCATGATTATGAGAGTTTGAACTGGGACCCCTGTTGGGAGTTGATTCAATTCAATTTTCACTTAAGTAATTACTAACTATGTACAGGGCACTATTCATGGCATAAAGGGACATAAAGGGGACATAAAGACAAAGATAATCACATAGCCCCTGTCCTCAATGAGCCTACATTTTATGAGGCAGAGATATCATTTGTAAATGAATAGATGAATACTATATATATATATATATATATATATATATATATATATAGTCATAAAAAGTATTCTCAAGAGGGAAAGAGCCTAGGGAGATCAGAAGAGATCTCAGGGAAAAGGTAACCTCTGTGCTGTACTTTGAAGGAGGTTTTGGATTCTGTAAGGGCAAAGGCAATGATGGAGTGAAGCTCATTCATGCTGGCTCATGTGTGCAAAAATGCAGAAATGGGATTTGAAATGGCCTATGTGGGCAATAGCTAACAGTCCAGTTTGGCTGGAAGGGAAAACATAATCAGGGGAGTTAAATGAAATAATAAGGTAAGGTAAGGTAAGGTAAATGGGAGGACTTTGAATTCCAGGCTAAGAATCTTGTATTTTTTCTTAGAAGCAATAAGGAACACTGATGATTTTGGACCATGGAAGTGATGTGTCAGATTTATATTTTACAAACAGTCATTTACAAATGGCAGCTACATTTAGAATGCATTGAAGCAGAGAGAGACTAGAATTAAGAAGACCAATTGGGAGGCTATTGTAATAGTACAGGAGTGGGAAACCTATGGCCTCAAGGCCACTCCTGCAATAATCCATGTAGGAAGTAATGAGAGCCTGCTTGAACTAAAGTAGAAGGAGTGCCCACTGAAGGAAAACAGATTGCTCTTTTGCATTTGTTAGATTTTTGTAAATGAAGGCTATCAGGGTCTATTTCTGGCAGGCAGACGGTGCCCCATCACAGTAGCATCAGTACCTGAATCCTCAGAAGGATTTCAAAGAATCTAAACACACAATGGCTCAAGTTTTTGGTCCTCAGAGACTAAATGGGGATTGCTGACCTGAGGCCTGAAGACCAGCTAAACACCAAGCTGCTTAACCTCCTTTACTTAGAAGACATCTTTGAAGTATTAACCTTTGAAAATTAATGGTGGTATCCCCAGTCCGCAATCATTTAAAAAAGTTACCCAACAGATTTAAATGATGCTGAACTTTTAATGAAAAAAGTACTCAAAGCAGTCATGCTCAGGCTTTTTTCTTTCAAATCAATCCCTTTCCTTGCAAAGGGTGTGACAAGACCTCAGCAGAAGGAGACTGCTAAGGAAAATGACATTTTAGGAATTTGGGATAAGTCATTTTTGAAAGAGTAATTTTCTGACTGAGAGCTCCCTGGAGGGATTGCCCACAACCATTGGCAGCACTGGCATAAGTATGCGGGGGAAGGGTGTGCTTGGGAATCAAGCTGACAGTACTATTGGCTGCCCATTCTTTTTACTGCTGAATCACTGAATTAAAGAGTTGAAAAGATATTTTAATGTAGCACCAGGCTCACAGGACTGTTGTGAGACTCAAATGAGATAATGTATGTACCATGCTTTATAAAACTTAAACAGCTATGAAATCAGGCATTATTATTCTAAAGGATATGAGTCTACCTAGAATGACCATATTTGGACTAGAATTCCATTCATCATATACTAAGAAGTTGTCATAACATGATTGCTTGGAGGCATCCAGTGAAGGGGGGAACCTGCTATCTCCTGAAGCATCCCATTCCAGTTGGGGATAGCTCAAATTTTTAGTTTTTCCCTGCCTCCAAGTCTCCATTTGTCACTTTGCAACTTCCACACTCTGTTCCCAGTTCAGGATTCTGGGGCTAAGAAGAACAGATCTAATCCTCTGGCACATGACAGCCCTTCAGATATTTGAATATAGCTAGAGTGCCTCTGCTGAGTCTTCTGTTCTTCTGATAAGTGTCAACCTCTCAGAGTTTGTTCTAAGAAAAAAAAATGAAATGAGGCTGTGTATCTACATTTTATTTCTCTCAAAACCTGGTGATATGCATCACATAGGAGGTGCAGTCCAGAACTATATCCCCCTTAAGGGGGTAAGTCCACAACTGGTTTGATTTGGGATTTGGGGATATGGTTATATTTTATATTCCTTTTGAAGAGCAGGTATTCCCAAGGGGTGCCAATCAACTCTGATTGCTTAACACACTGGGAGATGGGCTATATTAAAATGAAGGTCTTGAATACATGACTTAGGTCACTTAATCCTGGTCCAATACCTTTCCAACAGGGGCAGATATCACCTGCCATTTTCTACCTATGGACAGAGGAAATACCTGTTCTATCTTTTCTATCAGACCCTGGCCCCCTCCAGTCATACCAGACCGCTCCCAGTCCTGGGCCATCTAGGCAGAAGAATCTGTCTCCACACAGATATAGGCAGCTTCCAAGGCAATCTCATTATCAGTAATATCCTTCTGAAGAACTTTTAAGAAGGAGGATGACTGGGGTGGGAAAGGAGAGAGGGTGAATTCTGAGAATACTTTTCTACATAAACTATTTCTTTTCCTTCAATCAATCCTTGAAATATTTTGAGGTCATTCACCATTCTTCTCTTGCCCTCTTCTGTAAATTCTTCAGATTATCTATTTTACTCCTAAAATATTTGTGTTTTTAGAAATTATCACAATATTTCAGATGTGGTCAGAAAAGGGTAGAGTATCACTGATTATCACTTTCCTAGTCCTGAACCCTCAGCCTCTAGTGATATGACCTTCAGTTGCATCAGCTCTTTTGACTTCCAAATCGCTCTGTGGTTAACTTACCTTGAATTTGCAGTTTGATTCTTTCTCAGATCCACTACTGTATTACCATAGTTTTTCCATCTGCACTTTGGATGTTGACTTTTTTGAGCCCAAAGATGAGAAGTTATATTTTTCATTAATTTCATTTCATTGGAGGTAGGAAATAAATGCTGGGGAGTCAATGATAAAGGCGAATTTATACTGACTTTCAAAATACTTAATTCAAGGAAGATGTTGAAATGTTGCTAGCTTACAATTAGAGAGTCTACAAGTTCCATCTATTCAAATACTGTGATGAGGTTCTATGGGCTTGGAAAATCAGTATAATGTAGTAGAGAAAAGCTCTGGCCTTGAAGTCAGAAGACCTGGGTTCATATTCTGACTTGTATACTTCCTAGTGCATAAGTGGTGGCCACTAGTAGTGTGGACCTGGGCAAATCACTTTATCTTCCTTATTTTTTATTAGCAAAATGGGAGTTCTAGCTATCACAAAGGGCTGTTAAGAGGAAAGTACTTTGTAAACTTTAAAGAGTTTTATAAATGAGAATCATTATTTTATTTATTATTATTTTAATTATCCTCATGTAATGGATAATTAATATCTAAGAAAATGGAAATTCATCTCATACTCTCTCTCGTGTAGAAAAAGTGAATATTACAAGGTAACATCCTCTAAGTGCCAAAGGAGTGAGATAGACTAGAGTTACTGTAAGAATTCAGAGGAGGGAGATCAGAGAGACATATAATAGATAGTGACTATCAAACCTGCCTTAAATGTCCTTCTGTCCCAGGTAGGATATTATAGAATATATTTATTTGGGGTCCAGAAGAGGGCAGAGAGAGAAATAAATACCTGATCCTTGTATCGATCACTAAGTCTTTTTTGACAGCCTCCAGGCTTATTCCTGTATGAAGTCCTGTCACGAGATATGGGAATGAGGCGTACAGGCATAAAATATGATCATGCTCTGGCTGGAAAGATAAAGCACACACATATGGGGTACTCTTCAATGCTATAACAGGAACCACATAAACTAACTCCAAGTGAAACAAGAATCCAGACAGAGGAAAGTTCAGTGTGGTATACAGTAGTTAGAAATCATTTCATGGAGGAGATGCATCTCAGACTGCCCTCTCAAGCATAAGGAATCTTTGGAAAGGAAAAGGGTGAAAGAAGAGTATTTGAGGTATAGATAAGAGCGTGAGCAAAAGCCTGGAATTGATCTATTTGGGGTAGAATGGGAAATTACAATTGACAAGGTAGTTAATTTCCAGATGATAGAGCCTTAGAATGTCGGCAAAGAATTTTGCTAATAGAAATAGCACTGCGTTTGGTGTCAGAACATCCACTTTTAAATCTTGTTTTTGTTACTCATTAGCTCTGTGATCTTGGGCAAATCACACATTTCTTAGCCTCAGTTTCCACACTGGTACCATGGGGATAATAATACTTACACTTATCAGATTGTGGAGAAGTAGAATGTAAGATGGTTGTAAAGTACTTTGTGTGAAAAATGATTTTTCTTAGAGACTCAGAGCTACCCCCAATACTCCTTTCTTTCAAAGTTCAGTTTCTTCTTTAGGAGGACATTAAGATTTAATCTAAATGGGGCTATTCCTGCTCATTGTGTTGTCCAGACGTGTCCGGGAAAATATTAATTCCTCCCTATTGTCTAGAGAGGTGATATGGAAATCGATGCCTCTTTGACCAAGATAAAGTGACCTAAGTCAATATCCAAAGACTCTTATTTTAATACAGCCCACCTCCCAGTGTGTTGACCAATCAGAGTTGATTGGCACTTTTGTCCCTTGGGAACACCTACTCTTTGAAAGGTATATAACTCTGTTTCCCCAGCTCCTGAATTGAACCAGTTTTGAATTAACTCCCTTAAGGGGTCCCAGTTCTAGACTGTATCTCCTATGCAATGCATGTCACTCAATTTGAGAGAAATTAAAAACGTGGACACAACCTAATTTCATTTGTCTTTTCTTAGAACAAATTCTGTAGAGTTTGACATTTGTAATGATAAAATCCCATCGAAGGGCATTAAAGTCTTATTGTCCCTTGGACAAAGACAATTCTCTTAAGATTGTAAGTTAAAGAGAAGTAGACATTCTGCATTGGCAGAGGGAGTTTCCATACTACTAGTTACTTCAGATGAAGAAACCAGAGGTTCAGCCTTTCCTCCAAAAACAAAACAAAGTTTAAAACAAGGAAAAAGTCAATAAAGCAATGTATAAAGATAAGTTATGATAATGATGGAATAGGGAGCCATTATAGGTTCTTGAGAAATTGCCTAATAAGAAGGGCATTTCAATGCCTCTAGAAATAAACTGATTATCTATTACAGCAAGAGCTATTGGCAGATGTGAACTTTTAATGGAAGGCTCTCACATGTCCCCCTCGGGCTGTTATGAAGGACTTAATGATTTTCACATCCTGTTTCCATCTTTCCTGAGGCTTGGCAGCCATGTACTTGATAGTAGGCAGCCAAGGTTAGCTTGAAGAGCATAATGAGAGTTTGCAGAGGGAATCCTATTAGAATGTATATCCCTTGTGGCTTGAAAAAAGACTACTAAGTAAGAGTCATTATTTAAACTTACACGAATTTAAAAGCAACCATTTGCTTTACTGAATAGCTTGACATTGGTCCCACTGAGATCCTAACTCTGATTTCTCTTCTGTTTCCTGAGCTATGAAGCATTCTGCCTATCAGAATTCTTCAGCATCAACCCTTTCATTGAGAAGCACCTAGAAACCCATCTCTTTGTTGCTAGAATATTTCCCAAATCCAGTCTGAACTTTAATAATTTTTTTTGTCTTCTACTGTGTTTGGAGTGGTGCAGGATTATGAGTTACATTCTGAGATAAATTCAGTTTTTTGGTTAGGCACAGCATCAGATCTAAGACATGCTAACAATGGGAAATAATGGAGCTTTGACACACAGGACCCTGCCAACATACCTTATTCTTTACCTTCCTATTGCTTCATTCACAAAAACTGCCAGACAACGCATGCCCCAAGTCCCAGCTGGGAGTGCCAGACTGGGAAATAGAGACACATGTCAATTCCATTTGGCTCACCCATCAGCACGTCAGGGTGTGTGAGTTTCCAATGAGCTGAAACTACCTGATTTGTTTTACTAATGAATGAATCCCAAACCTCCAGCCATGCCAACAAAGGCAAGTTTCAGTTTAGTGATGGAATGAATTTGATTACCTAGAGACCATATCAGAAAAAATCAGGACCAAACCCATTCATTTTGGTGGTGGGATGAGAAATCATTTGGATTATGGTTTCAATTCTAGTGTGGCTCCAGGATAAAGGAGGGCTGACATCCCTCTGTGGCCAAAAAAGATTAGAATCAAAATGATCATCCATTCTGGAAATATATATGTGACTGAACAGACATTTCAGTGTGGATTGTAATCAGGAGATTTGGAAGCAATATGACATGATGGAAAGAGATCTTGCTAGCTTTACGACATTAAACAACTTACTTTAACTTGTCAGAATCTTGGTTTTCTCATTTGTAAAATGAGATGAACATATCAAATGAAGTAACAGAGGTTTGAAACAGTCAAAGATAATATAAAAATGAATAGAATAAGCATTTATTAAGTACCTACTATGTGTAAGATACTATGTTAAAAGAGATACAAATATTATTTCATTTGATTTTCACAACAACCATGGAAGGAATGTACTATTATTATTCTCATTTTACACTTGAGGAAATTGAAACAAACAATGGTTAAGTGACTTACCCAGGGTCACATGGCTAGGAAGTATCAGAGGCCACGTTTAAACTCAGGTTTTCCTGATTCCAGGGCTCAGTGCTCTATGGGCCACCTAACAGCTGTCTTTAAATGAGGAAAGATAGACTATCATATGTTTTGATAAACCATATAGAAATGATTAGTCATAGTCGTAACACATTTATATGGTGGCCCTGGCACACACTGGCCACAGGCTCTGGGCAGGTAACTTAACTTCTCAGTGCCTAAGGCAGCTCTCTAAAACTAAAAGACAGAACAATATGCCTTAATAGAAGGAGTTACCTCATTGCAAATTCTATAAACCAGTAAAATCATGGGTCAAATGTGTGTATGTGTATACAAATATATATATATGTATGTATGTACATATATACAAATATATATGCATACATACACACATATATATGAGATAATGTATGTAAAGCATATATATACATATATACTTCTACATATATGTGTATATATGTATATATGTGCTTTAGATATATTATTTCATTTCATTCTCATGGTAATCCTGTGAGGTAGGTATTATTAGTCCTCCCACTTTTTAAATGATGAAGCAAAGGCTTAACTAAGTTAAGAAATTGGACCTGCATGGCTAGGTGTAACAATAAATAGGGTACTGGCCCTGGAATCAGGAGAACCTGAGTTCAAATCCGGCCTCAGATACTTAACACAAAAACTAGCCATGTGACATTGGGCAAATCACTTAACCATAATTGCCCTACAAAAAGCAAAAGAAAAGAAAAGAAAAGAAATTGGACCAAGGTTGTATGGCTAGGAAATATCTGAGGTAAGATTTCAAGCCTAATTTTCCACAAACCTTCCATAGAAGTTCTATTCAAGGTCTATTCCTTCGGTTAAAAAAAAATTCTTTGGGGATACCAATGCAATTCTCAGCTTGTCTATAGTATTATCCTTCACATAGTATATCACTAGGAACATCTCCTTGTCTATTACTAAGCCAGAAGTGGTATAGCAGGAAAGATTCTAGATCATAAGTTAGAATATTGGGAAATGACTTTGCTTCTGTGGTTGTCATTTTTTCCTTTGGTCAAATGGGTGGTGGTGGGGAGGGTTGATGAGATATTCTCTGATGTCTCTTCTAGCTCTGTCACTTTTAGACCATTTGTAAGCCATTGTTGGCAATCTGTTAGAGCCTACAAACACCCACCATATGTTACCTACATTTTTTTTGTTGCCTTTGGGAAATGAATTTTTATTCTTCCAAAATTCTGGCATTCCATAATTCACAGGCATATAATATCAACATTTTCAAAATTTATTAACTTGTTATGATTCTCTGATGCTGACCCCCCCCCAAATTTAAGCAAACAAAAAACCCAAAGTAATACAAAACGATCTGATGATGTGATAACCCTATTGACCCCAGTTCTGAGGTTTGGTGGAAGCAGTTCTGTATGTAATGAAATTACCTCATAGTAGTTCTTGTCCTGTTACACCTGGCATCTGATCTGCTCATATTGCCAGGTAGCCTGATTCCTTCCTGGGAGGCAAGATGGATCTTTGTACATTATATTTCTATGACTCCCTAAAGCACAGCTTGCTCCAATTGATTTTAAATCTGCCAAAGAAGGCATCTTTATCTCTAGGCTATGCTCTGTATATAAGCCAAAGTGATAATGAAATGCTTCCTGAATAACAAATTCTCATCAGTGACTGCTTTTTTGTGAGACCATTATAATAACAACAATAATAATCCTTCACATTTTCATAGTCCTTTACACTTTACAAATCCCTTTGCACAGCCTTAACTTACCTGATCTTCATTACAGTTTTTTGAGTCAGGAAAGACATAGCAGAGAAGGAACTTTTTATTTTCATTTTACAGATGAAGAGACTGAGTCCCAAAGGGAGTGGTTAAGTGATTTGAATAGAGAGAACAGCTTTTAGGTGGTAGAACTAGGACTTTGATACCAATTCTTTGTCAAATTCTTATTCAATTTGATTCAACAAATATTAATTAAATACCTGCTATATGGCAGTCATATGATGATAACAACGAAGCAGTGCTATGTGCAAGCACTGTGAGACTTACTGGGTTGACTAAGACAAAAATGAAACCGCTCTGCCCCTGAGCAGCTTTCATTTTACTGAGAAAGATACAATGCCTACAAAAGTAATTAACATCAAGCAAAATACAAATTGATTTTAAGAGGGGGAAATGGTTAACAACTTGGGGAATCAGGAAAGGTCTCTTGTAGATGTCTCTTAGATTTTGCTTTGAAGGAAGTTATGGTTCAAGGTGGAGTGGAGTAGGAAGTTCATGTTAGACCCAGGGGATTATTGTGCAAAGGTGTTTAGGCAGGGCAAGGGATGTCTTAAAATGGAAAGAACTAGAAGGTCAGTTTGACTGAAACAGAGAGCAAAGAAGGCAGAATAATACAAAATAAGGCTGAAAAGGTAGTTAGGAGCCAGATTGCAGCAGGTTTTCCAATACATCATAATAAAGAGAGAGAAATCCAATTACTCTGATGGACAGAATTAGGTAGGACTTGGTACCCACTTAAAGGAGGGCAACTGGAATTCCTTCTTTGAAGGAGAATTTTTATTTTCTTGAAGTTGTGCCAGGTTTTGGAGGAAGTTATTTTCTCTAGGGTTATTTGGGGCTTGATTCCCTATAGGGTACATTTGAAAGAGCACTGAACCTGGAGTCCAAAGACATGAGTTTGAATTTGGCTTTACCAAACTCTGTGACCTTGGGCACAGATACTTCATTTCTTAGGGCCTCAATATTTTCACTTGTAAAATGGGCAGACTAATCCTTGTATTTTATACCTCTCAGTATTGTTGTAAGACAAATAGATGATAGATAGGCACATAGATAAGATAATTTTTTGGGGGGGGGTTAACAAGCTTACTTTAATCAATCAAACATATCGTTTACCTAGTTCAGGGGAAAAAGGTCAGCACGTGGAACTTCAAAGTATACAGACAGAACTTACAAGACAGAGAAACAAACAGATCAAGGAGACAGGCTTCCAAACTGTCCAACCATTACCTCAATACCAAATCACAGTTACCAGAGAGGGAAGCATCAACATCTGGGTTTTCAAAGCCTGGGGCCTCTCAACGGCTTCCCAGATACTCATCTGGTCAAATCACACAACACTTCTCAAAGTGAGCCCCCCAAAAAAGCCTCACATCAGGGATTATATAGCCTTCTCCTGGGTCAGAGAATGTAACCACCCTCTTGACCCACTGCCCAATTACACAGCATCAAGGTGTGGGCATTCCTGAAAACCAAGCCTCCTGCCACAGGCTCCATGTGACCACATTCAGCCCATTAGAAGGCAGAGTATATGTTCTTTTTTTTAAAATAATAGTATTTATATATATTTGAAATATTTAAACATAAGACCTCGAATTTCAGATCCATTTCCTTCCTCTCCTGTCACCCATTCCCTCTGGGAAGATAAGTAGTTCAGTATATGTTATACATGTTTAGCTATGAAAAACATTACCATAGTAGATATATTGTACAAGTCTGCTTATAATTCCCTCCCACTCATCCCACCTCCCACCTGGTCCATTCCCTACTTGATCCTGTCCCTCTTCTATAGTGGGTACTTCCAACCTCCCCTCCCCCCAAGGATGCCCTCCCATCCATCATCCCTCCTCTCATCCCCCTTCTCCCTATTCTGCTGCAGGTTGAGATATCACATTTAGTATGTATGTCATTCTCTCCCAGAGCCAAATTCAATGAGAATGTGGTTTTGTCTTTTTGCCTTCCTATTCTTCCCCTCCCTTGCAACCATTTCCCCTTGCTTCTTCTACATGAGATAAAATAGTTTACCCTACCCTGTCTCTCCCCATCTCCTCTTGCCACTTTCCTCTCTCACCTCATAATTTCACCCCTTAAGTATCCTCCCTTCCTAACAAATTCAACCTATGCCCTCTATCTATGTATAACTGCAAACATATATATATATATATACATATATATACATATATATGTATATATATATATATATATATATATACACACAATCACATATGTATTCATATGGCCATACACCCTTCTTCCATTATTTTCATAGTGAGAAAGATTTCATCAGTCACAGTTATTGTTTTTCCATATAGCAATGTAAATAGTTCAACTTTGATAAGTTCCTTTTGATTTCTTTTCCCTGATTACCTTCTCAGGCATCTCTTGCTTCTTGTGTCTGGATGTCAAATTTTCTATTCAACTCTGGTTTTTTCCTCAAGAATGCTTGAAAGTCCTCTATTCCACTGAATGACCATATTTTCCCCTGAAACAAAATACTCAGTTTTGCTGGGTAGGTGACCCTTGGGTTCATTCCCAGCTCTTTTGCCCTCTGGAATATCATATTCCATGCCCTTCGATCCCTCAGTGTAGAAGCTGCCAGGTCCTGGGCTATTCTGATTGTGTTTCCACAATATTGAAATTGTTTCTTCCTGGCTGCTTGTAGTATTTTCTCCTTGATCTGGGGATTCTGGAACCTGGCTATAATATTCCTGGGAGTTTTCTTTTTGGGATCTTTTTCAGGAGGTGATTGGTGGATTCTTTCAACCTCTATTTTGCCCTCTGGATCTAAAACATCAGGGCAGTTTTCCTTGAGAATTTCTTGAAGGGTGATTTCTAGGTTCTTTCTTTGATCATGGCTTTCAGGTAGTCCAATAATTTTTATATTGTCTCTCCTGGATCTATTTTCCAGGTCAGTGGTTTTTCCCATGAGATATTTCACATTGCTTTCTAATCTTTCATTTGTTTGGATCTGCTTAACAGCATCTTGATTTCTCATAAAGTCATTAGCTTCCATTTGCTCCAGTCTAACTCTGAAGGAATGAATCTCCTCAGTGAACTTTTGAGATTCTTTTTCCATCTGGCAAATTTGACTTTTTAAGGCATTCTTCTCCTCATTGCCCTTTTAGGCCTCCTTTGCCATTTGAGTTAGTCTATTTTTTAAGGTGTTGTTTTCCTCAGTCAGGCTGTTGACCCTCATTTCTTACTTTTCCTGCATCCTTCTCATTTCTCTTTCCAATTTTTCCTCCACTTCTCTTATTTGATTTTTAAAGTCCTTCTTAAGGTCCTCTATGGCCTGCAACCCGCTCATGTTTTCCCCTGGGGCTTTTGGAGCAGGACTTCTGACCTCACAGTCCTTTTCCTGCTCTATGCCCCCAAAATAGGAGTCTAGGGTTGCATTTTTCTGTTTCCTTTGCCTTGGCATGTTGCCACTTAATTGCTTGACTTTTGGGCTTGTTGCCACACTATGGCTTTAAGGCCAGATAGAGGAATTTTCGTCCTGAATGTGTGTGGGGCAACTTCCGTTTCTGGCAAGCTGTAAACCCACCCATGACTTCCACCCTAGATCACAATCCAGATCCAGGGAGGTTAAAGCAAGAGTGATTACCCACCAAGACTGATTGCTGGATCTCCCTAGTTCGCAGGCCAGGAGCTGGAGCTGCCTCTGAAAACTACAAAGTGGCATGTCTCCTCAGTAGCTTCTAGCCCCCAGGGGAGGGAGCCAACACAGTCCCCAAATACCGGTCCCAAAGTCCATAGGACACTAACCTCTTACTTTGTCCTAGGCATGTCTATGTTGATAATTCTGGAGTCGCCACAGCTGCTGGTGTTCTGGGGTTTCTCCAGCCAGCTGCTGGCCCTGCTGCCCTGGGGCTAAAACCTCGGCGCTCGGCTCCCTGCGCTCTGCACCCTGCGTGCTGCAGGCTCCCAGAGCGCTGAGCTGGTCCTTCCTGCAGGGCTGCTGGGCTGTCCTCAGCGGGAGGTTAGCTTCTCTGTGTCGTTCTGTGGGTTCTGGGGCTCCAGAAGTTGTTAAGAGTCCCCTTTTACATAGTTTGGGGGGAGTCTGGGGGCAGAGTGGCTTGGATGAGCTGTTTCTACTCTGCCATCTTGGCTCCGCCCCCTTCCCCTGTCTTTTCTCTACCTGAGAAATTTTAGAAGGTAGATACCATATCAGGGATGGGAGTTGGAGATTATCAGGAAATGCTTTGAAAAGGAAGGGGTACCTTAATGGGTTGGGCCTGAGAGAAAAGGAAGAAGTTCATCAGATAAGTGGAGTAGAGAGGAGTCCATTTTATAGATTTAGAATGATTTGATAACTCAGAGAAGGGAGCAGGAGGGACAAGAAGGGTGGGTTTTGGCTCACACTTAGAATACAGAGGAGAAAAGTCGTATTTATATGCCAAGTTAAATGCTACAGATAATAACAAATGCAATGCAGAAAAGAGAATATCAATGGAGAGAACTAATAACCCATAGAATATGAGGTAAGAAAGAGGACCAAACTGAAACACCTAAATCCAGATATCTATTCATTAATGTGCAAAATACGGAGATGAAATGATACATGACATCCTAATATATTCAACCTTATAGATATCATTGAGATTTAGTGTGATGAGACCCATGATTGGAATATAGTTATAAAAGGGGCATATGTTATTCAAAAATAGATTATTAGTTGTACTTCAATCAAATTCATCAGGCATTGATTAAGTGCCTACTATGTACAAAGCAGAGGCTGTTGTTTTGTATTACATAGAATATGAGACTTAGAGTCAGGGAGAGCTGGGTTTAAATCTTTATGGCTATGTCCCATGAGCTAACTCTTCTCCCTTTCTTTACTTCTCAAAACCCCTTGACATCATTCTTGTACTTATTTTTCCTTTACTCTAGTCTCTGATAATGAAGTGACCCTTCTGCTCATCGAGACTTAGCCTTCTATGTGCATCCTCGATCCCATCCCCTCCAGTCTTCCCTAAGAAATTGGTTCTTCAATTATCCCTTTTCTATAATATCCAATAAATTTCTATAGACTACTTCCTTCTTTTCTGTGTACAAACATATCCAAGTATCCCCCATCCTTAAAAAAATTCGTCCCCAGACCCTACTATCCTCTCATGCTGTTGTGTGATATCTCTTCTTGCTCCCTTTCAACATATAATATGTGCATAGCATTTTGTAAACTGTAAGAGTTAAATAAATGCTGGTCATTATTATTATTCACAGTCAACAAGCTCCTGGGGGTGGAAGGGTAGGAAACAAGTGATACTTTTGCCTTCCCTTCTTTTCATCTCACATCTCTCTCCTTGATCCTTTGAAATCTAGTTTCTGAAAACTGCTCAACAAATCAGTATTCCTAAAGTTAACAATTGCTTAAATGCCAAATGTAATGGTCATTTTTTAGGCCCTATCCTTCTTGACCTCTTATTAGAATTTAACACTGTTGAATTCCTTCTTTTGAATACAGACTAAAAGAGTGTTTTGCATAAAATGCTCATGACCGTCTTACTGCTTTTCTGAACTACTGTTACTCTAGCTTCTATTTTTTTTCTTTTTTTAAAAACATTTCTTCTCTCTTCTGGTTCTCCTCCTAGCTGTCTGACCCCTTCCTTCTCAGTTTCTTTTGCTAGCTTATCATTCATATAATGATTCCTAACCTCAAGGTTCTACTCTGGGTCTGCTTTACTTCTCTTGTCTAGTCTCACTTAGAGACCTTATTAGGTCCCATGGGTTTAATTATATCTTTGCAGATGCCTCTACATCTAACATGGAGACCATCACTAATATTTCTCTTGAACTTGAGTTTTGAATCACTAGCTAACTTTTGGACATTTCCAACTCTATTTCCTAAAAAAATGTTTCAGTCTCAGTATGTCCAAAACAGAGCAAGCTGTCTTTCTCCCCAAACAGAACACTCTTTTTATATATTTTATATATTTCTATTGAGGGCATTACTATCCTTACAGTCTCTAGGGTTTAAAATCTCGATCATTCCCTTCTCCTCACACACATATCCCCATTTTCCTAAATGCATTTCCTCACCTCCTCCTCTTACAATCCTTCCTTTTTATGAAGTCTCAGCTCAACCCTTCCATGTTAATCCTTTTCTGATTGTCCCAGCTGATAATATACTCCCTCCTAAACTCCTTGAATATTCTCTATGTGCTTATATATGTGCATGTTATCTCATACAATGTAGGCTTACTGAGGCAGAACAATTTCATTTTTGTCTTTGTATCTTCTGTGCCTAGCACATAGCAAATATTTAATAAATACTTGGGTGATTGATTAGAATCAACAAAATTTGGCAATTGATTATTGGTTGCATACACACCTTTTAAATTTTTTTGACTACTTAACAAGTTTCCAATATGTCCTCATTGATCTCATTAGAGAACTCCCCTTTTCCCATTAGAATTGTTTCTCTTTACATTTCAAAATTTAATGCTTCAACAATTCTGGCTCTCTTGATACCTAGTTACTCCACAGAATTTTATGCCATTAGATTGGATCTGTCTTTCCCCTGAATACTTTGAAATACACACTCTTAAAATCTAAGATGATCAAGAGAATATTCTTGGATTTTATTTTCTTCTTGATCACAAATTCCAATATGGGGTGGTCACATTCTTCTAAGGTTGCAACCTCTTCCAGTAAAACAACTAGACATAGTAAGTAGCAGCTTCACTTGTTGATTAGTCATCTTTTGAAAGCTGGAATTATAATTTAAAAATTGTTCAGCTCTCATATGTTGGCAGGACTCCAGCTGATTTTTGAATATTTGAAGTTTCACATCACTGCTATACTATACTGCTATGTCAGGCTTTTGATCTGTTTTTCCAAACTATTTCCCATTTCTGTCCAGTTGGTCTATCATATCCATCCCTGACAATATCACTTCTGTTTTTCCTTTGATCACCCAAATGTTTTCCCTTTCTGGATTCTAGATTTTCTCATGTGGGTATGTCTTTTTCATATACAATGATACTCTACCCTAGCTCTTTTTTACATATCATATTCCTTTTGCACAAGGTATATATGCTTTCAGACTGAATGAATGATATCCATTTCCTAAGCATCATTATCACTTTGATAAGTTCTGGGAATACAAACACAAAATCAAGATAGACAACAAACATAGGGGAGTGAAGGCCAAAGAAGAGATTATGATCTTGTTCAGGGGTGGGGAACCTTCTGCCTCAAGGTCACATGTGGCCCTCTAGGTCCTCATGGACAACTCTTTGACTGAATCCAAGCTTCACAGAACAAATCCCCTTCATAAAAGGATCTTTTCTGTAAAACTTGGACTCAGTCAAAAGACTGCATTAAAAGGCCTAGAAGGCCACATGTGGCCTTGAGGCTGTAGATCCCCACCCCTGATCTCGGGAGTCCAAAAGATTCTATCTGAACAATAGAATCACTGTAGTTGTATGATGAATGACTTGGCTCCTCCTGTGCGAGGTTTTTAGTGATCTTGTATGGAGGATGGAGCAGGGAAGGAAAGGGTAAAAAAAAAACAGACATTACTCTGAAGTCTCAATGATATCTATGAGATCACATTTACCACTTTGATTTATACCCCGTTCACCTTGTCACTCATACTTTGTGTATTTTTATGTAAATACTGAGGCCAAAGTTTTTTATTATTGATTCTTTATTTCGGTTTTGTCTTCTTTGAAAATTTATGGATATCTTTATTATTATTCTCCTATAAGGTAGCTACAGCATTTTGTTTATATATCCATATACATACACATGCATATATGCACAAAATACACATATACATATGTATGTATGTATATATGCACAAATTTTTATAGTATGCATACATATATGTATGTATATACATGTGTGTATATATATATATAGTTTGGTAAATGTAAGTAGGTGGTTCTCCCCCTTTCTTTTCAGTTTTAATTCTTTTTGTTTAGATTTGTAAGGGACAAGGTAAATACAATTTTACTGACCCTTATAAAGTATTTTCCATCTCTGGCAATGCACATGCTATTCCATTATTTCAAAGCATTGACCAGAAATCCAAATCCTATTCTCAGTCTTCATCTTCTTAACCACATGTTCATTCCACAGATCTTTTTCTTCTGAAGCTCTTTCCTTCCATTGGCAGCAATTATGTAAATACCATCTGTGTCCCTACAGTCTTTAGTTTCTTGTCCAAGACTTTATCTTTAGCATTTTTTTTCCTAGAATCTTCCTGACAGTATCCTTGATGCCACCATGAATGACCAGAATTGGGTCATAGTAATTTGATTTGACAAATTTTGGGTGATCCTCTGTCTTATCTTGGTGATACCTCAAGGAGATAGCATGTCTCTATGTCTGTTATCAGTTGACATAGCCTCAGTACCCCACAAGAAGGAATCAGTAGCTGCCACTTCTCACTTGTGTCTTCTCCATCTGACATTTACTGTGCAGTCTTTCATCTGACAGTACCAGTGGATCCTGATCATTATTCCTAGAAGCAGTGACTTCACCCTCTGGAGGGTTCTCATCCCTTCTTATTGAAAAGAGCCTGCTACTTGTCTCTAAGCATTGAGTGATACTTTTTCACTTTCTCCTCTGTCATATTTTTTCACCTTCTTCACTGGAGGACTTCAATGATCATCTCTCTGTAGATGACTCTTAAGTATCGTTTCATTATCTCTCCTGAGTCCCATATCTTTAAGGATTTTCTGGACATATATATTTGGATCCACAATTAGTACTTCAAGCTGAACATGTTCAAAATTGAACATCTTACCCCCTAAACTTACTCTCTTCTCAAATTCCATTTTTCTGCTGATGGTACTGACTGATCCTCCTGACTCCTTTGGGTTTGATATCTTAGTATCAGATCTGACTCTTCTCATTCCTTCTCCCTCTATATCTAATGAATCATCAAATCCTATTGATTCTTCCTTTACTATTCCTCATGCCCTTCATCCCCTTTCCATTCACACAACTACCATCCTAGGTCAGACCCTCATGACTACTTTTCTAGAGTATGGTAATGGTCTCCTAATTGGTCTTCTTTTATCTCTTTTCAGTTCATCCTTCATTTTACTGTCAAAATCATCTTTATCATATACAATTCATCCCCCCAGTCAAAAACATTCTGAGAATCCCCATTGTCTAGAAGTATAAAATACAAACTGGCATTTAAGACACTATAAATCTAGCTCCAACCTAGCTTTCAAAGATTTCTTCATCATTTTATGTACTTTCCATTCCAGACTGTGCTTTTATCCATTTCCCAATTTCAACCTGTACTCTCTCATTTTTGTGCATTGCTCAAGTCATCAGGAAAGCCTGGAAGATACTCCCACCTCATGTCTGTTTATTGAAATTATGCTCTTCCTACAAATCCCATCATAGGTGCCACCTTCTCAATGAAACCTTCCCTGGTCCTCCCACTTAAAAAAATACTTTACCTCTTCAAATTTTCCTGTAACACTGTAGGTTCCTTTTTTCACACTTATCACATTATATCTTGCTTATATGTCACTTTTTTCCTATTTGATTTTAAAGCCCTTGAGGACCAGGATGGGTTTGGACCTTCTTTAGATCTTTAGCACCTACCCCAGGACCTTGCCCTTTGATGATACAAATAAATGTTCAGTGTAGCAATAAATTATTTTTTGTCCACTGTTTTCCCTACATCACATTGTCTCCTACCTAGAAAGTCTACCTAGGAAGAAACTTCTCATATATTATTGTAAATCATTTTGGATGCTACATTAGATGTTGTATTTCTATTTTATTAATTGTTCCTTTTGTTTTCTCCTCCTTGTGAATGTTTGTATTGAAGCTGGTATAAGATACCAGAAGTGAAGACTTATAGAATTTTAGAATTGGAAGCATCCTCAGTGACCATCTAGTGCAACCTAGTTGCTATATTATTCAATGAAGAAGACCCTACTATATCCTGATATAACCCATTATGCTTTTGACAGTTCAAATTGCTAGGGTGTTTTCCTTTATGTTGACTAGATTCATCTTTTTATAACTTCTGCCCGTAACATCTGATTCTTCCCAATGGTGCCAAATAAAATAGGTCTAATCTATTTTCTATATGACATCCCCTCAAACAACTATAGTGTGTCCATGAGTCTTCTCTGTGATTGTCTAAACCTCCCCTGTTTACCTTATATGGCAAAAAAAAATTAAGGCCCTTCCCTCTTCTGATTCTTCTCCTCTTGATGCTGTCAATCATAACAATTTCCCAATTTCCTTTCTAAATTATGGCACCCAGAATTACACATAAGACTTTAGAGTTGTTCTGACCAGAATAAGGTGCCTCTTACATTAGGAACATACTTCTCAAATTCAAAAGTCACTGTTATTGATCTTTTTAAGGGCTGACCTTGTGACTATTACCAGCCCTTATGAAGGGCTGTTTTATAGAGGAAACTAATGGTTTCTACTCTGTTTCCAAGAAAAGGAGGAGAAAGATGATACTTCAATTGAAGCAAGAGAGGTTAAGGGGAAGTTTGAGAGTTTCTAGAATAAGCTGCCCTAAGATGATGTCATTAAAGAGTTGAACCACATTCTCCTTCCCTGGGGTAGGTCTGTGCCATTCTGTCTAGAGTTAGGAGGCCGAAATATAAGACCTCAAGAGATCCTTACTGAACCTCCTAATCTATCATTTCTTTATCTTTAAAATGTGACAGTTTTGAGGCAGTGCCACATGGTAGAAAGAGGGTCAAGTTCAGAGTCAGGAAGAATGGAGTTTAGCTCATATATACATTCAAGATACATAATAATTACATAACATCTCAGTGTCCTTATGCAACTACCTAAGATCAGAAATTATAAAAAAATTTACTAATTTTTATTGCTCAAAGAAATTTTCTCACTAGAGAGCTCCTTATTTCAAAGAAATCACAAGTTTGGACAAAATAAAACGAGGCTATTTTAGGATACTCTGAAGTGTATAAAGTGTATAAACTCAAAATCCTTATCCTAATTCCAACCTTAAAACATATTGGGTTTACCATAGCAAGACTGCAGCTTCTTCTCAAGGTCCTAGGAATATCCCTGAGAGTTTGGGGAAATTCTTCTGAAATGTTAATGACTTGAGCCCCTATTCTATTGTGTTCTCCCCCCACATTAACCAATGGTAGTATATGGAGTATTAAGGAAAGACTAGTACCTCTGGTGTGAGGGCTTGCTGAGCTGTTTTTAGGGCTGCTTATCCACCTTTGGTGTCCACTTTTCATCCAGCTCTTACCTGTGGCTCCAAGGAGTTATAGCATGCATAGTGTTCACATCCTGGTAAACCATCTTGGCAGATGGATTGGTGGAGCCAGTGGAAGAGAATAATTTGTTCCATTGACTACGAAGGAGGCTGAAGTAGCCAATGTTGAGTGCTTTGTCAGACATTGAAGATTCCAAGGTCATCTAACTCATGAGTAAGTCTAAGATATCACCCCATGATGTCATTGGTCCTCTTAAAAATGAAGGATGGGGGTGGCTAGGTGGTGCAGTGAATAGAGCACTGACCCTGGAGTAAGGAGGACCTGAGCTCAAATCCGGCCTCAAACATTTAACAGTTACTAGCCCTGTGACCTTGGGCAAGTCACTTAACCCCAACTGCCCCTCCAAAAAGCAAAAAAAAAAAAGGAATGGGGCGGCTAGGTGGCACAGTGAGTAAGAGCGCCGGCCTTGGAGTTGGGATGACCCAAGATCAGATCCAGCCTCAGAAAATGAGCACCCATACATAAATAATGACTAGCCGTGTAACCTTGAGCAAGTTATTTAACCCCAATTGCTTTAAAAAAAAAAGGATGAATAACAGCAACAACACTCCACCTTTCAACTGCAGGTCTTTTCTCTAGCTGTCTCCTGTGCCTGGAATGCTTCTTCTTGCACTCTAACCACTAACCTCCTTGGCTTTCTTTAAGTCCCAACTAAAATCTGTCTTTCTGCAGGAAGTTTCCCCCAACTCCACTTAATTCAGTGCCTTCTCTCTGTTATTTCCTATTTATTCTGTATATAGTTTTGTTGTTATTTGGTCACTTCAGTCATGTCCAACTCTTTGTGACCTTATTTAGGGTTTCTTGGCAAAGGTACTGGAGTAGTTTGCTGTTTTCTTCTCAAGCTGATTTTACAGATGAGGAAACTGAGGCAAACACAGTTAAGTGACTTGCTCATGGTCATACAGCTAATGAGTATCTGAGACTGGATTTGTACTCAGGTTTTCCTGACTCCAGATCCAGTCCTCTATGTACTGAGCTACCTAGCTGTCTCTGTACATAGCTTGCTTTGTATATATTTGTTTGCATATCCCCCCCCCATTAGATTTTGGACACCTTGAGGGTAGGGTCTGTTTTTGCCTTTCTTTGTATTCCCAATGCTGAGTACAGTGCTTGGGCCATATATAGTATGTGTTTGATAAATGCTTACTGACTTGACTCTCTAGGATTATATAGAGAAGGCACAGGTCTGACTATACTGATGAACTCACAAGTCCTGTTCTTTAAGAAAAAAGTACAAGGATAGGTCCTAAGAATATGAAGATGAAGGCAAAAATTGTACCTTTCCTCAAGGACCTTAAATTCTACTGGGGTGTATCTGTGTGTGTGTGTGTGTGTGTGTGTGTGTGTGTGTGTATTTACAACATTTTAGTAGATAAACAAATTCATGATAATCTGAGGAGGGAGAGCGCACTTGTTGTTGGTCCCTCATTCTTGAAGAGGACCAATGACATCATGAGGGAGATGTCTTGACTTGTGTGTGAACTGGATTTAAGTGAGGCAGAACTGCTCAAAGGGGAATAGGAAAGGCTTTGTGGAGGAGGCCTCCAAAGAGGAATTAACCCAGACAGAGCACCCGAGGTTTCAGGGGGTGTTTATTCACGGCTGGTCACATCCCGAGAGAGAGATGCTTCCGCGTACAGCATCTTATATACATTAAACCACGCCCTCATATGGAAATTAGCACAGTAAAAGCAAAGCCTATCCCCGCCCCCAACAGTGGTATCCAAGTTTGGAAGGAATCCATTTCATTCAGGGAAGACACATAGTTCAAAAGCACAAAGTAGGCAGGAACTGGAGTGTAGTCTATGAATAACAGTAAGAAGACCAGTGCTCTTCCCAGTATACCACACTACTTCGAATTCCTGACTCTTCCACTTACCAACTATGTGACCTTTGGCAAGTTCCCTAACCTTTGTGAACCTCAGTTTCCTTTTTTTTTCTAAAACAGTGAGAAGAATACTTGTATTCCTAACCTCACAGAGCTCTTAGGATTATCAAATGGGATAATGTCTGAGAAATCTTTTGGAACACAAGGTAAATTTAAATTCTTTTTAATAACGTCACTGCTATTACTCATTTGTTCCTGACCAAAGTATCTCCTCAGCTCTACCCCAACATGTGTAAGTCCTCTTCTGCTTTAATGATGGATGTGCTTCTCCTATGAGCTTTATGCTGATAACTAGTCCATACTGATCTCTCCCTTTCCTTATCTTGATGTGTACATGGCACCCACTGGATACTTTATCCTCAGTTTCATTTTTTAGTATCTACTAAATTGTCCTATAATTAGCTCACAAATATTGATTTTGTCCTCCAGTAAGATTGTGAATTCCTTTAAGGTATGTATCATTTGTGTTTCTGTATGCCCCTCAGTGGCTAGTATAGTGTCAGGCATATGGCAGACAGTCAATATATAATTGTTGAGTTGAATTTAGTGGATAACAAAACTTTCCAAATGGAAGGACATTTAAGTATTCAGAGCACACATTTCAAAATGAGATAACTCCAAACCCTTGCCTGGGGGGTAATTTGGACATTTGTAACCATCTAAAATAAAATTGCTTGCTCTTAAGTGAAAGGAACAATCATGAAAATATAATTATAGACCTTTGGAAGTTGCCAACAAGTTGTTTAATTTCTGAGTACAACTGTGTTATCTATGTGCTGTAGAATAACATGGTGGGGAAGTTTGCTCATGAAATTGTTAAACTCCTCAAAGCAAAAAATGAGAACTCTGTTTTGGAGCAGATGGTAATTTGATGGTTCAGAGGCAAACCGTTACCCTTCTGTTTTCCCCTTCTCTCTGCCACAACTCATGTGGATCAAGAGAAAAGGATCAGGAGTGAGAATGTTCTGCATTTTCCTCCCATCTGTTGCTGTTAAGACAGTGTGATGGTAATATGGGGAATCAATGTGTGATAACAAGACAGGTCTCAGAATAATGGGATCTTTTGGTATTTAGATACTAGAATTGGTAGTGCTAGGCTCATGGGAAAAGATGGTCAATTTCCTGTTCTGTAAACTTGGAAATGGGATCAGATGATGTCCATAAAGCCAGTCCTGGCAAACTTCCAAGAGTAAGACTATAAAGCAGAATTTCCTGGTACAGCAAATTACTTTTGCCTCTTGTCTTCTGATAGAAAACAGAGAAATCTAGCTTGTTATAGGTGCCAATGGAAAGATATTCCACTGTTCTATTTTCTGAAGGTTTCATCCCATTATCATATGGGAGTATTTGGAAGGATTACATGAAACACAGTTTGGTGTGGTAGATTTGGAGTCATAAAACTGGGTTCATATTCTACCCCAGCAACTTACTAGCTGTGTAAATCAGGGCAAAGTACATAAATTTGGCAAAGTTTTCTCCTCTAGAAAATGAATTAGATGGACTTGATGGTCCCTTAAATGCCTTATGGCTCTAAGTCTATGATCCTATGATGAAGACAGCCTGGGATGTTGATTCCCTAAACCAGGACAGTAATCCTTTGGTGATTCCAATGAATGTCACAAAATTTCTCAAAATTTAACAATAGTAAATTTTAGAAATTAAAAAACAAACATACAAAATACAGAATAGATGGTCTAGAGGATCAGGAAATTGTCATGAAATCCTCCAAAGTCAGGAATAACAGTCCTAGAATTTTTGCTATTAATCTCTCCTTAGATTACACAGTGAAGGAAAGGCAGAGTGCCTGAAGGATTAACTAAATAGTAATGTCCTAAAAAACAAAAAGAGGAAATGGCTCAAATCACATTCCCTAGGATAACATTAGTGGCTTTTGTCTGCTGAAGAAACAATTTAAGTCCACTTAGTTTCAGCTGCTCTTAAGATGCTTTCTGGCTCTTTTTCTTCATCAGAAATGTCTAGTTGGGCTCTGCTGGAGTTGAGTGTAGGCACAATGGCTCTCCTCTATTCGATCTTTAATTCTTGAGGAGCTTCTGTGGGGACAAGTCAGAGACTAAGCCTTTTTGGCAAACCTCATGGGGTACATTGGACATATATGTGGTGTGTGTGTGTGTGTGTGTGTGTGTGTGTGTGTGTGTGTGTGTGTTGGAGTGGAGGGGACAGTGCTCTGGGAAGGTGTATCCCATTTCTATTCTTTTGTGTTTCAACTTCAATAATGTAACTTAAATAGTGGGGCCAGTTCTTAACCAGCTACCAGCAATCAAATGAATATTTCCTAACCAATAAACTATTATTATAGGTTTTTCCCAATGACCTAATGATATCAGGCCAATATTCAATGTTGCAATTCCAACACTTCTGATGTTTGTAGCAAGTGCTGTCTCCTAATTTA
Source organism: Gymnobelideus leadbeateri (assembly GCA_011680675.1). Taxonomy (NCBI): domain Eukaryota; kingdom Metazoa; phylum Chordata; class Mammalia; order Diprotodontia; family Petauridae; genus Gymnobelideus; species Gymnobelideus leadbeateri. Next base: position 192,780 of record WOXC01003339.1, read on the forward strand.
ATTTTTATCAAAATGCCCAGGGTATGTTTTCAACAATAGGCTCATGTCCAAGAAGTTTTTCCTTCTATTGCTGTTTTGTTCCCTGGTGATGTTCTGTATTAAAGAGACAGTGTGGCATAAAGAAGAGAGCTCTTTACTTAAATTCAGGACTTGTCTGTGAATCCCTATCTTAGATATGTAGTAACTTTTGATCAGGAGCAAGTCACTTATTCATTCTGAGACCCAGTATATAGCACCTACCTCATGGGGGTGTGGTAGGGATCACATGATATAATGGATATCTTTACAAATGAATTGCTTTGCAAATCAGTCAGCCAACCTGCATTTATTAAACACCTATTGCATGGTTACAGTCTCAAATAAGATGATATCTGTAAAGAGTTCAGCGTGGTTCCTGGTACATAGTAGGTACTTAATTAATGCTTGTTTCCTCCCCCCACTAGACACTGAGGATGCAAGTACAAAGAATGAAATAATCCCTAAACTTAAATTCTAATTTTAAAACACCATATAAGTGTAAGTTAGTATGAGTATTAAGACACTGAATGAGGATCAGTTGTAGGCTCTATAAACTACATGAAGTTTGTATAAAATGCAAACTGGGACCACTAAGTGCTCATAGCAGCTACCCTCCAGTGTGGGCCCAATGCCCTGAGAGTCTTGGAGTCATAAGGTCACAGTTTGAATCCTGACTCTGCCACTTATCATAACTTGTGTGGTCTCAAGAAAGTCACTTCAACTTTGTGGGCTTCCGTTTCTTCATCCATAAAACGAAGGGGTTGAACTAGATGGCCTCTAAAGTCTCAGTTTTTGTTTTATGATCTTACAAACCCCCTTTCCTGCCTTTCCCTCCTGCTCTTTCATTCCCCAATAAAAACAAACAAAACAAAAACAAATAAAAATAAAAAACAAAAATGCCATTTTCCACAAAACCCTAAGAAGAAAAAGCATCTGATAAGAAAATTTAATATTGAAGCTGAATGATTGATTTCAGCTTAATTTATGGCACTGCCTTTTTCCTCTTTGAATACATAGGATACAATATTTGCTTAACACAAAGAGACAGAGCTCTAATGGTACCATTTTAGGTCCAATGGATGGTAGTTATGTGTGTGGGATAATAATGTGAGAGAAGTTGTATTGAAGCTTTGTAAGTCACACCATGATATCTGCTCTACATATCTTAGTGAATTAGATGAGAATTTTCATTTTTAATAGAATAAAGGCTCTCTAAAACCCCATTGTTTTAGATAGATCAATAGCTCGATAGATCAATCAATAGACAGATATATAGCACCTACTACATGCTGTGCTAAGTGTTGTACAAATATTGACTTATTTAATTTAAAGTTGATGAATAGTATGAGTATTAAGACACTGAATGAGGATCAGTTGTAGGCTGTGTGTGAGATCCCTTCTAACTCTGAAATGCTGTGATTCTCTTTTGTAGGAATCGAGAGATCTGGATTCTACACCTGGCTTTTCTATTAATAGCTAGCATTTATATAGGTTCATGAAACACTTGGCATATGTTAACTTATTTCATTCATACAAGGACTCTGAGGTAAGGGTTGGAATAATCCCCATTTTATAGGTAAGAATTTGAAGCAGGATTTAAATTCAGGCCTCCTTGACTCCAAGGCCCGTTGTTCTATTCACTATACCACTATAATGGAAATGCAAATTTAAAGATCTTCCCTGCCCCTAGCTTAAGTGCACATGGAGCCTGTGGTGGGAGGCTTGTTTTTCAGGAAAGCCCACACCTTGATACTTTGTGATTGGGCAGTGGGTCCAGAAGGTTCTTACATTCTCTGAGCCAGGAGAAGGCTATATAAGCCCTGAGGAGAGGCTTTGCTTTGGGGCTCACTTTGAGAAGTGTTGTGTGATTTGACCAGATGAGACTCTGGGAAGCCATTGAGAGCCCCCCGGCTTTGAAAACCCAGATGTTGATGCTTCCCTCTCTGGTAACTGTGATTTGGTATTGATATAATGGTTGGACAGTTTGGAAGCCTGTCTGTTTGATCTGTAAGTTCTGTAACTGAAGTTTGGGGTGCTGACCTTTTTTCCCTAACTAGGTAATGTGTGTTTGTTTGATTAAAGTAAGCTTGTTAACCCATTTTGAGTTGCTTTCCTTTTGGAAAGCAGATCTAAGAACCTGTGTTGGCAGTCACCCTGGGGATATTGGGGTGCTTGCTGCTACAACCACCTGACTGCTTCAATAACTTTCTGTGGGACTTTGGATGTTACTAGCCTTCTCTCATCCTCATTTTCCTCATTTGTGTAATGAAGGGTTTGGGGTTAGAATCTAGCCAGTAGATATTCACTAAAGTACAATTCTGTCATTATGGGCCCAGAGGCTGCTTGATAGTTGGTCAGTCAGTAAACATTAATTAAGCTCCTACAGTTTACCAGGCACTGGGATAAGTGTTGGGGATATAAAAAGAAGGAAAAGAATCCCTGCCCTAAAGGAGTTTATGGTCTAATATGGGAGATGGCAAGTAAACAAACATGCAAACAAGCTACATACAGGAAAAATAGGAAGTAAATAGGAGAGAGGAGGCATTAGAAGCCAGAAAGGTTGGGAAAAGTTTTCTATAGAAGATGAGATTTTAGTTGGGACTTGAAGGAAGCTAGAGAAGTCAGTAGGTGGAGACTAGGATAAGGAGGGAAAGCATTCCAGGCAGCATTCTGGGAGCAGCCTGAGAAAATACTAGAACTTGAGAGATAGAGTATCTTGTTCTCAAAATAGCGTGGAGGCCAGTGTCAGTGGTTTGAAGAGTATGGCATGTAAGAAAACTAGGGAAGTATACTGTGTGGCAAGGGGTGGGGTGTGGAGTGTAGGGGGGGAAGGTGGGTGGAGAGTGGGTGGGTTATGAAATGGATATCAAGTAAATAGGAAGATATGGGTTCAGATCTGGCCTCAGACACTTACTAGTTGTGTGGCCCTGAACAATTCACTTAGCCTCTGCCTGCCTTGGTTTCCTCAGCTATAAAATGAGAATAATGATGGCACCTAACTTCCAGGGGGGCTCTCCCTAGGTGGTGCAATGGATAAGTCACCAGGCCTAGAGTCAAGATGATTCATCGTCCTGAGTTCAAATCTGGTGTCAGATACTTACTAGCTGTGTGACCCTGGGTAAGTAACTTCATCCTATTTGCCTCAATTTCCTCATCTGTAAAATGGGCTGGAGAAGGAAATGGGAAACCATTCCAGTGGCTTTGCCAAGAAAACCCCAAAACTGAAACAACTGAACAACAAAAACAAAACCTCCCAGGGTTGTTGAGAATCTAATGAGAGGATATTTTTAAAGTACTTACTTGGTGCGGTGCTTGGCACACATTGGAACTTGACAAATGGCCTATTTCCTTCCTTCAACAAATCACAGAGATGTCTGTTCTAATCAGCAGGTGACCCATGTTAATCTTACCAAATATCCCAACAACTGGGTCAGTTTCTCCCAATACATGCAGGCCTAAAAGAACTGAGTTTATCTTTGCACACATAACAGTATTCAGAATACTTTCAATAGGATAAATTTCCATTTGGACTTTTCTGAATCTTATCTCAGCTGGAATGTAAACATCTTATTTTCACACTTTTGAGTTCCTAGAAAGCTTCAGAGCTAGGAGACGTGTTCTTGGGTTTGCCCAGTGACAGTACATAGACCTCCTTCAGATTTCTGGAAACATTTGTCTGGCTGTTCAGTTATCAGGACAAGCAGCACAGCAGGATGACAAAGGACCTTTCCTAGTACGATAGTGTCTCTGAATAAAAAGTGGCTATTAGGTGTTACCTAGAAACCACTTTTCAAGGCAAACAAAGGAAAACATCTCCCAGAACTTAGAAGTTTTTTCCCCCTTTCTACATGCTTGGTGACCATGTGTTGAAAGCTGTGGAGACCACATAGACTGACTCAGAACTTCTTTCTCTGGTCCTAGTTGGTTGAAGGCAGAGGACTGCCCATCCTATGAAATAGTTTGGCATGCAGATCCCAGATGCTTCCCTGCCCTCCAGTGCCACAGACACACTTCTCTCTTCCTTTGTTTAACCTAACTTTGCTTGCTGTAATTTAAATTCATTTTCTCAAACTATTATTTTTCATAAAACACAGAATAATAGGTTATTATTGGCTACAGTATAACTAAGACTGGCTGCTACCTTTAGGATAAGCCTCCTTCTTCTCCCTTCCCCCAATGTTACCTCCACCCTTTGGCATTTGTTTCATTCCTTTGGGTATAAGAGGATTTGGTTTTAAAGGGTCCCCTGTCAAAATGCAAGTAGCCCCAGGAAGTTTGAAGCCTAATTCAACAAATATTTAATAATAACTCACATTTCTCTAGAGCTTTAAGACTGAAGAAATATTTTCACTATAAAGTAGATAATCCTAACCCTTTTAACAATAAGGAAGTTGAGACTCAAATAATTGCAACAGGGGATTTATAGGGATGGGTAGGATCCCTCTCTAGTTGGTTAGGGAGATAGAGTTTTCTAGTACTAGGTATAGAAGGGCACCAGGTAGAGATGATTCCAGAAAAGGAAGGATATGCCAGACAAGAGAAGGTAGAATGAGAGAAGGCTAGTACCTGAAAACTAGTCATTCTATACAGCCCTGGGTGTGAAAGGAGTGTTATACACTGATAAATAAATGTTATGAGCATCTGAGGGCCCACCCCACTCCAGGTGGCACTGGCTATGTCCACAGGTTCTAGGAGGAAGTCCCCCCATATGCCTCCAAAGAAAGGTTCATTATATTTCATTATATAATTTCATCATATAATTTCATCATTGGTGAACTCATTAAATCAATGTTGGACATTACTTAATAACCTCTCCCTTACAAATATAATACAAAATACCCTAAGGTAAGAATGTTAGAAGAATGTAATTTCCAGCTAAATAACTATCCCCTGAAAACCTTTGCAGTGTTCTCTGATTAAGGTCCCTGGGTTAAAATCTTAGCTCTCCTTCTTGCCACTGCAATGGTTTTGGGCATGTCACCTCAGGTATAAAAAGAAGAGGTTGGACTACATGACATCTTAGTACCCTTTTAGCTTTAAAATTATGAAACAATACCCATCTATTATTCATGATAGGGAAAGGTGAGGATCTCAGCTCAGTTTCAGACAATATTTTGTAATCCCAAATTCATCAAATATTTGGTAACCTGAAATTAAATTATACTTTCCTCTTTTCTTGCCCTTCCCAATTATTGCCTACCTTTGATAGCCCTTGGAGATTGAGGCCCCTGAATAGGACCCTTTTAATCAGGGAGTATGGATAAAATGGTCTTGTCCTTATCCAGTGACCAAATTTCCTGTCATTGGATAGAATTCTTGGAAATCACATGGGAAGAGACAGTGTGATGAAGTGAAAAGAACACTTGGTTTGTCATTGAAAGACCTGGATTGGATCTTCTGCTCAGTAAATGTGGAACCCTGGATCATTTAACTCTCTGAGACTCAGTTTCCTGATCTATAAAATGAGATAATGATTCTTGAACTACCTTCTTCAAAAGGTGGTTGTGAGCAAAGTTGTTGGCTTTAGTTGTTATAGATGTTAATTAATATCAAATAAGGAAGAAGGGCAGACCAATTATAGCTAAAAGGGAAGATCGTGGAAGGGTCATATCCAGTCCTACCACAGAAATCCTTGCCAAAAGCAAAATCCCACCTCAGAGCAATTCCACTAAATGTCAGTAACTGGGAACCATCAGAAGTCTGGAGTAAATAGCTAGAAGGAGAGAGAACCCAGTCTCAGGCCCTCTGCTTTCTTCCACTACTGGGTAGAACCTCAAAGCTTCTTGAAGCAGCTGATGTTTCTGATGTTTGAGCTTCTCTTTGAAGAAGGTGTGGTTTTGTTTTGTTTTGTTTTGTTTTTTGGCTCTTTTTCTTTTGGGTTTTTGTTTTTGTTTTTGTTTTTGTTTTTTTGTTTGTTTTTGCCTAGGCAGGAGAAGGAGGATAGGGCATTGCAGGAGGGGAAGCTGCATGAACAAAGGCTTTTTTTTTGTTTTTTTTTTCTACACTCTTCTACTTCTTTGTCTTTCTCTTCCCTTTCCCCCTCTTGTAGGGACAAGCAGCCTATTGAGTTTCTTGAATGCTAAGGAGTGAGTAAAGTCTATGTTCTGTTCATTGTGACAGGAAAATCGAGCGTGATGGGGAAGGCTGCTTTAATCCTATGATTGAAATTCTGAAGAAATTATTGAAAATTCAGGGAGGCAGATGAGTATTTCATTTCTCTGGAACTTTTGAGCCAATATTGTCTCCTGAGTGGCCCTTGGCAACAAAAGGTGGTTCTGAATTCCTTTTGTTCTAATCCTTTCATCTTGGCCAGAAAGGAACCAAAGATAGAGTGCCTTTTGAAGCTTTTTTTCTGTATTAAAAAATAAATACAGCCCTTCAGAGCAATGGACCCAAGCCTCATTTAAGTCCTAGTAATGGCAGTGAAACTCATCCTCATGCCTGTGTATTAACCCACCAAGCTGCTTCATAGGGTAGAGCTTGCATAGGAAGACATGATTCTCTTCTGTTCTTTTCCCTTTTGAAACTACAAAATTGTATATATTAGTACCTATATTCTATCATCCTCAAATCTAGTAAAAGAAATGTTCTAAAACTTCTTTTCTCTTTTAAAATTTCATAGGATCCCTGAGCTAGATCTGAGAGAGATCTCAGAGACCATCTAGTCCAACTCTCTCATGGTACAGATGAGTCAACTAAGTGAGGCCTGTGGGCCTTAAAGGACGTGGATCAAAGTCACATGGCTGGTGAGTGACTCATAGTAAGAAGTACCTAGGTGAGAGTAGGTAAATGTTGGCCTCAGATTTAGAAAGTCTTGAGTTCAAATCCTGCCGGAGGCATTGACTTCTGTGACATCCTGGGCAAATCACTCATCCTTTCTTAGCCTTAGTTTCTTCATCTGTAAAATGGTGATTGCCTCCTTCTTCGTTATTAGGACTAAATGACATTGTATATATAAAGTGCTTTGTAAACCTTAAAACACTATATGAATCCTAGCTGTTATTGTTGATGTTAGTTATTATTGTGTCAAAGATGGAATTTGAATGCAGGACCTAGATTTGAGGGAAGGCAATAGGGATCACTAATGACGACAGTGATGATTCTCTGCACTAACAATTCTATATGAGTTTTCCAGGCATTTTTGAGAAGCCTAAAATCAGTTTCTATACTTTTTAAAAATTTTTTTCCTTCCAAATGCTTTATTAACTTCTGGTTTACATCATTCATTTCCACCAGCTTTTGAGTTACAATTTTCCCCCCATTTTCCGCCTACCCACCACCCCCAGAATAGAAGTCCCACGGGATATCCCCTCATCCAATTTGCTCTCTACCATATCTTCTCCCATACCGCCTTCAACTTTTCCATTAGAGCAAGGTGAATCTCTGTGCCCCACTGCCTGCACATCTTATCTCCCAATTACATGCAAAATAGTATTAATAATAGTGTTTATATATATTTGAAACATTTAATTTTAAAACTTCAAATTCCAGATCCATTCCCTTCATCCCTTGTCACCCACTCCTGCTGGGAAGATAAGCAATTCAGTATATGTTGTACTTGTATAGCTATGCAAAACATTACCATAGTAGATATATTGTAAAAGACTGGCTATATTTCCCTCCCCACCCATGCCACCCCCCACCTGGTCCATTCTCTACTTTGATCCTGTCCCTCTTCAAAACTGGGTGCCTCCAACCTCTCTTCCCCCCAGCATGCCCTCTCCTCCATCATCCCCCCTCTCATCTCCCTCCCCCCTACTCTCCTGCAGGGTGAGATATCCCAGTTAGTATGTATGTCATTCTCTCCCTGAGCCAAATTCAATGAGAATATAGTTTTGCCTTTTTGCCTTCCTGTTCTTCCCCTCCCCTGCAACTACTTCCCCTTGCCTCTTCTACATGAGATAGTTTACCCCACCCTGTCTCTCCCCATCTCCTCTTGCCACATTCTTCTCTCACCTCTTAACTTCACCCCTTAAGTATCATCCCTTCCCATCAAATTTGACCTGTGCCCTCTATCCATGTATACCTGTAAACATTTATACACACATACACATATGTATTCATATGCCCATATACACTTCTTCAATTATTTTCATACTGAGAAAGGTTTCATCAGTTATTGTTTTTCCATGTAGGAATGTAAATAGTTCAACTTTGATAAGTTCCTTTTGATTTCTTTTCCCTGTTTACCTTCTCAAGCATCTCTTTCTTCTTCTGTCTGAATGTCAAATTTTCTATTCAACTCTGGTTTTTTCCTCAAGAATGCTTGAAAGTCCTCTATTCCACTGAATGACCATATTTTCCCCTGAAACAAGATACTCAGTTTTGCTGGGTAGGTGATTCTTGGTTTTAATCCCAGCTCCTTTGCTCTCCAGAATATCATATTCCATGCCTTTTAATCCCTCTGTGTAGAAGCTGCCAGGTCCTGTGCTATTCTGATTGTGTTTCCACAATGTTGAAATTGTGTCTTCCTGGCTGCTTGTAATATTTTCTCCTTGATCTGGGAATGCTGAATCCTGGCTATAATATTCCTAGGAGTTTTCTTTTTGGTATCTTGTTCAGGAGGTGATCTGTAGATTCTTTCAACCTCTATTTTGCCCTCTGGGTCTAAAACATCAGGGTAATTTTCCTTGAGAATTTCTTGATGGATGATTTCTAGGTTCTTTCTTTGATCATTGCTTTCAGGTAGTCTAATAATTTTAAAATAATCTCTCCTGGATATAGTTTCCAGGTCAGTGGTTTTCCCCTTGAGATATTTCACATTGCCTTCTATTCTTTCAATTGCTTGGATCTGTTTAACAGCATCTTGATTTCTCATAAAGTCACTAGCTTCTATTTGTTCCAGTCTAATTCTGAAGGAATTAATCTCCTCACTGAGCTTTTGAGATTCTTTTTCCATCTGGCAAATTCGGCTTTTTAAGGCATTCTTCTCCTCATTGCCTTTTTGAGCCTCTTTTGCCATTTGAGTTAGTTCATTTTAAGGTGTTATTTTCCTCAGTCAGGCTGTTGACTCTCATTTCATACTTTTCCTGCATCCTTCTCATTTCTCTTTCCAATTTTTCCTCCACTTCTCTTATTTGGTTTTTTAAAATCCCTCTTAAGGTCCTCTATGGCCTGTAACCTGCTCGTATTTTCTTTTGGGGCTTTTGGAGCAAGATTTCTGACCTCCCAGTCCTCCTCCTGTTCCATGCCTCAATTCTCTTTGCCCCCAAAATAGGGGTCTAATGTTGAATTTTTCTGTTTATTTTGTTTCCTTTGCCTAGGCATGTTGCCACTTAATTACTTGACTTTTGGGCTTGTTGCCACAGTAGGACTCTGCCACCTGACAGTGGAGCTTCCATCCCAAATGTTGGGGTTTTCTCAACTGCCAGAGGTATTAGTTGGGTGCCCTCTACACTCTGGCAAGCTGGACACACACCCCAAGACCTCCACCCCAGACCACAATCCAGATCCAAGGAGGTTAAAGCAAGAGTGATTACCCCCAAGACTGATCGACTGATCCCCCTACAGTCCACAGGCCAGCAGCTGAAGCTGCAACTGAAGCTGCAAAATGTCATCTCCTCAGTGGCTTCTTGCTCCCAGGGGAAGAAGCTGACATGTTCCCAAATACTGGTCCCAAAGTCCATAGGACACTAACCTCTCACTTTTTCCTAGGCATCTATGTTTTGGTAATTCTGGAAAAGCCATAGGTGCTGGTGTTCTGGGGTCCCTCCAGCTGGCTGCTGGTCAGGCCGTCCTGGGGGTAAAACCCCAGACTCACAGGGTCCTGGGCTTGGCTCCCAGAGTGCTGTGCTGGCCACTCCCTGCAGGGCTGCTGGGCTGTCCTCAGTGGGAGGTTAGCTTCTCTGTGTTGTTCTGTGGTTGTTGGAGCTCCAGAGGTTGTTCAGAGTGCCCTTTTACATAATTTAGGAGTGGAGTGGGTGAGAGCACTGTGGAAGTGCTGTTTCTACTCTGCCATCTTGGCTCCCATGAGTTTCTATTCTTGACAGATTCAGGACCTCTCCCCAAATTCTGGGGTAGTAGAGAGATCGTAGAATCATCAATTTAATCTGGAAAGAATCTTCAAGTTTATCTAATCCAATCCTCATATCTTACAGTTGAGGAAACTAAGCCCCAGAGAAGTTAAGTCACTTGCCCAAGGTCACACAAATTGGCATGGGGTACAGCCAGAATCTAAATGCCTAAATCCAGCCCTCTTTCTCTGTCCCATTGGACCTTGTGTCATTCTAGGAATCAGAAATCCTAAGTGCTTATTCTGGCTCTGCTGTTGAGTAGCTAGGTGACCTTGGACCTCACTGGTTCTCAGTTATCTTATTTATGAAGGAAACTAGAACTAGAAGTGTTTCTGTATATTGGAATAGAGAGAACTGAATTCACTTTCAGAGGAGCTGGATTTGAATCCTAGACTCTGTTACTCCCCAGGTGACTTCTAACTAGTCACTTGAGCTCTTGGGTTATGTTTTCTTCACCTTGAACTAGGTGATCTGCAAGGTCTATTTTAGACTCTAAATCCTATAATCTGTAAGACCCATTCTGGATCTAAAGATACACAGTCATAAGTAGAATTTCCATCTTTTATTCCAGTGATAGGTAAATACATCTTCGCAAAAGGAAGGAAAGCTTTGATGCCTGATATATTGAGGCTCCTTCCCCACCCCACCCCCCACCTCAAATTCCCTTTGGCTATTCCATCTGCCGTGACCATATCCATCCATTGTCAAAACCTAGATAGTAAGGGATAGAGGTAACAGCAAGGTATTCAAATATGCCTGGCCAGCTCACAACAAAATGGTGGGGTCAGGAAAGGGTGTCTCTTGGTCCTCAACCTTAATTTTCCCTTCTTCCCCATCAATAACTGCAGAAAATCATTCCTTAATGTGTGGCTGATGTGCTTAGAGGTAAATCTATAGGGTTAAATTACATTTTCTTAGAGGATAAATTTATACTTATGATTGTCAACCCAACTCTTTGTTTTACTAGAAATATTCCTCAACTGGTAGAAGTCCGGAGTCCCAAGTTTTAGTCTTAGCTTACCTCAACCCTCAACAATGGGGCTCAATTTCTTCATCTTTATTTAGCCATCAACAATTACTATAGGGCAATACATAACCCTTTTCATTTTTAAGGACTAGATGCTGTCAATCAATTGCTCATTCCTATCTAATATATGTACCACTCAACACCAATGGGTACTCTTTAGGGCTGTCAAAGAGCTAGCTGTCTCTTTTCCTTTAGCTTCCTTCTCTCCTCTACCCCCTTAAAGTGTTGTCCACAAAACAAAATTTGTTACCACTTTGGAGCCTGGTTAATTTATTCCCTCTCCATTTCCTTTCTACTACCTCACAGTTGATTCCTAGAGAATTGGCATTGCTTATCATCCAGAATTTCCTTCACTTTTTAAATCTTGCTTACTTACTATCTGTAGTTTTATAATGTTTTGTTTCCAGATAAAGACAAACTGATTCTTATTGATTTCTGAATTAGTGTTTGTTCTAAAAAAATGTGTCATATGCTGAGGAAGAACAAAGGGAAATGAACCCCAACAGCCTAGCTGACTTATATTGAAATTCTGTCCCAAAAAGTTTATGTTTTCATCCTTGAGGCTGTATGGAGACACTAAAAATTTTGAGCAAAGGAGTGGCCTGGTCAGCCTTGCATATTAGGAAGTGATCTAGGATACATTTATCTTTGGGGAGAGCTATTTAATCAAACAAGCAAGCAATACACATGATGAGCATCAGTGACATGCCAGAATATTAAACATTGGGGATATACATATGAAAAAAGAGAGTCCTTGCTCTCAAGGAGTTTCCAATTTAACAGAAGACAAAACTCACACACAGAAAGGAAGCTGAAGTGGAGGGAAAGTATACAGCCTAGGGACACAATGGAGAAGCCCAAAGGAATATAGCCAGGTGGGGAATTAAGAGGTGGCTGGCCTGGGTGCTCTCATTAAGTGGAAGTTTTGGGAGTTTTCTGCTTTTTAATCAGAAGGTCCTCAGGAACAAAGGATACTAATGAAGTATGGGTTCCAGGATGAAGAGGTTCTTGGGGCATTACTGAGAAGAGAAATGAAGCTGTTATTTGAATGCCAGATTTTCAAGCTGGAGGGGTGTGTGGCTCTGTCAGCCTGTTCCAAGTTATTTCTTGATGTCATCTGTTTTCATTCAATGATTAAAGGCTTTCTCTACTCTCAAAATGAGGAAGGATATGTTCCAACTAATTTCATACCTTTAATCTATTGATTGCTACCATCCAGAGGTCTGGACCTTCTTTGTTTACATTAATTTGGGTGGGGATGAAAACTGCCTATGTTACCTGTATATTGTCCTCCTGATTCATCTTCTGTTCCATCTGCATCTTTTTCTAAACATCTTGCCACATTTCTTGGGATTCCTTATATTTGTTGTTTCTTATAGTATGATGTTATTCCATTAAGATCATAGCTTTAGAGGAGAAAAGGACTTCAGAGATTATCTAATCCAGGGGTGGGGAACCTACAACCTTGAGGCCACATGTGGCCCTCTAGGTCCTCAAGTGCAGCCCTTTGAATCCAAACTTCACAGACCATTAGTTCAGTCGAAGGGATGCACTTGAGGACCTAGAGGGGTACATATGTGGCCTTGGGGCTGCAGGTTCCCCACCCCTGTTCCAATCCCTCCATTTTACATATGAGGAAAGTGAATCCTAAGAAGGTTAAGAGACTTGTCTAAAGTCATGTCAGCAGAAAGCAGTAGGGGCAAATTTGAATCTAGCTCCTTTGACTTCACATTCTTTCTACTATGCCATACTGTTTTTCTATAATCATATAGCATAATTTGGTCTGCCATTCCCCAAATCAAATAACACCTACTTTTTTCAAGATTTTGCTATGATAAAAAGTACTGCTGCAAAGATTTTGGAATGCATGAACTTTTTGTTTTTTTCTATTCTTGATCTCTTTGAAGTATTTACCCAGTTTATGTGATTGCTAGGGACAAGGATATACACAGTTTATTGACTTTTATATTATTGGAAATAATTTGTTCTCCAAAATGATTGGACCAATTCATAGTTAGACCAACAGTATATCAATGTGTATGTGGAATTCTAATCTTAAAAGAAAAGGTTGAACATAAACAAGTTTATTGGGAGGTTATTAATGACCCACATAGATGGGGAAATAGAATTGATAGGTATATTGTGAATCATAATGTAGTATCACAAGCTCTGAGCTTAACTTAACAGTTTTCAATCTTGGAGTCAAACTCTAAAACTCATTCTCTCTTTTGCTCATTAATCCCCTAGCTACATTTCTCCTCAGAAAACTCAGAGTATAGCTCAGTCATTTGAATATAACTTGTATCTAGTTCCCCAAAGATTGAGTAAAAAGGCATCTGGATCTCATTCAACACTCAAGGTAGCATATATATATATATATATATATATATATATATATATATATATATATATATATATATATATATATATATATATAGTTTAATCTTGTCTTTATTTCACCTCCCAGAAGACACAGAGAAGACTCACAAGAGAGCATAAACAATTACCACAGTTCTTCTCTTCTCTCTAGAGAATCCTATTATCATTCTCAGGATTCTAAAGCCCTCCCAGTATGTGTTTTGGATGCTGCTAGGAAAATAAATGATTTTCTATTTGGTTGTTTTTGTTGTTCAATTGTTTCAGTTGTATCTAACTCTTCATGACCCCCTATTTGGGACTTTCTTGGCGAAGATACTGGTGTGGTTTGCCATTTCCTTCTCCAGCTAATTTTACAAATGGGAAAACTGAGGCAAATAGGGTTAAGTGACTTCCCCATGGTCACATAGCTAGTAAGTGTCTGAGGTCACATTTGAACTCAGGATGATGAATCTTCAGACTTCAGTTCTAGAACTTTCTCCATTGGACCACCTAGTTCCCTTTGCTATTGGAGCAATCCCTTAACATTTCAATTACTACCACCTTTCACTGCAGCGATACATCCAGAATATCTAGCCTTGTTGGAATAATAACACACACATTACCAATGATACCAACATTAAGAGTGAACTATAAAAAAATTAAAACTTTTTTTAAAAGATCAGATATTATTCCAATAACCTACAGATTGGTGTCCCTGCCTTGATTCATATAAATTCTTTTTAATGCATAATGCTTCTTAAAGTATAATTTATTATTTTATTTTATATGGTCTTTTCATGATGCAACTCTTTGATAAAGCTGTTGACAAGTGATGCCTCCACTACTTTTCTCACTCTCTTGTAAAAACTCTTTGGTCTAGTTGCTTACCTCATCATTCAACTTTCACCGCTCCCTTCAAAGTTATCAATGATCTCTCAGTTGTTAAATTTAATGGCCTTTTCTCAATTTTCATCCCTCTTCTTGACTACTCTGAAGCCTTTGACAGTGTCATTCTCCCTTTCCTCCCAGATATTCCTCTTTTTTTTTTTTTTTGCTTTTTGGAGGGCAATTGGGATTAAGTAACTTGCCCAAGGTCACATGGCTAGGTTTTTGTTTGTGTGTGAGTTAAGTGTCTGAGGCCGGATCCGAACTCAGGTCCTTCTGACTCCAAGGCCGGCACTCTACTCACTGCGCCACCTAGCCGCCCCAAAAGAACTGATGTTTTCTTCTTCTTCTTCTTCTTCTTCTTCTTCTTCTTCTTCTTCTTCTTCTTCTTCTTCTTCTTCTTCTTCTTTTTAAGCAATTGGGGTTAAGTAACTTGCTCAAGGTTACACGGCTAGTTATTTATATGTGGGTGCTCATTTTCTGAGGCTGGAACCCATCCTGGGTCCTCCTGACTCCGGGGCTGATGCTCTTACTCACTGAGCCACCTAGCCGCTCCCCAGATATCCCTCTTTCAGGTTTTGGTGATGCTGTTCAGTCTTCATTGCTGAATCTTTTTCTGGGCTGTTTCCAGTGACTGCTGTATCCTGGTTCCTCCTCTCTTCTCCCTCTGTACCATACTCCCTTAGTCATCTCCTTAGCTTCAATGATCTTGTTGATACAGATGATTCTCAGATCTCTTTATCTAGGCATGATCTCTCTCCAGACCTCCAGTTTCACAGCATCAACTGCTGATAAGTCATCTCAAACTGGATATTTGTAGACATCTCAAACTGACTATGCCCAAGACATAACTTGCTGTCTTTCTTGAACCATTATTCCCCTTTATACAAATCTCCCTATTATTACTCAGGGCACTACCAGGTTAGTAACCTTGCCATCATAGTAGACTCCTCTTCCCACTCATCCTTCAGAAATCTGTTGCCAAGTCTCATCATTTCTACTTTCATAACATTTTATGTATGTCTACTTCTCTCCACTCATAGCACCACCATTCTGGGTACATACTCTCATCATCTCACTCCTGGATTATTCCAATAGCCTAGAAATTGGTATCCCTGCCTCAAGTGTCTCCCCACTCAGCTGCCAAAACAGTCTTCCTGAATCTCGGGCCCAACCATGCCATTCCCCTACTCAATAAACTCCACTGTCTCTTGCCATCATGACCAAATTTAAAATGCTCTTTTGGGCATTTAAAGGTCTTTTCATCCTGACTCCTTCCTACCTTTTGGTTTTCTTACACTCACTCTTCTCTAGTGTCCTCTATAATCCAGAAGCACAGATCTTCTTGCTGTTCCTTTCCCACTCCATCACTCCACTTTTTTGCTGGTTCTCTCCCATGCTGGGAATACATTCCTCCCCTCTTTACCTTCACTTCTTGGCTTTCCTGGCATCTTCAAAGATTCAACTTAAATCTCTCTTTCTGCAGGATGCATTCCTGGTATGCTTCTGTCCCCTTTGCCCTTCTCTTGCTAGTGCCTTTCCTTTGTGATTACTTTCCATTTGCACTATTTATACATATAGACACATAATATATGTGTGTGTGTGTGTGTGTATATATATATATATATATATATATATATATATATATATATATATATATATATATATAGCTAGTTGTTAGCATGCTACCTCTCCCATTAGAACATGAGCTCTTTGAGGGAAGGAATTGTTATTGTCTTTTATTGCATCCTCAGAACTTAGCATAATACCTGACATGTAGGTCAGGTATTTAAATGTGCTACTTGCTATTAAATATTTTTTTTTCATTCCTCATCCAAGATCTCATTTCTGTATTTCATAATATAGCATAGTTTTTTCTTAGGGGAAAATTGAATACCTTTTTATTTCTGCTTAATAATAATAGCCTTTATATAGCACTTTAAGGTTTACAGAGCATTTTAATAAATATTATCTCGTTCTATACTCACAACAATCCTGGAAGATAAGCATAATCTTCATTTTATAGTTGAGGGTACTGAGGCAATTATTAAGTGACTTGTTCAGCATCACATAAGCTAGGAAGTGATTGGATCTGAACTCAGGTCTCCTTGATTCCAGGTCCAGAACACCATCCATTTTTAACTGTGTAGTCCATATCTAGGCCTCTTTTTGTTTTAAGAAGAGGCAGTCCTGATTTGTGGGTAATAGGGAAGAGTAATTATTAGGGATATGATAATCTCCAGGGCTTTTTGCTTTTCTAATAGTGGAAATGGCATTTGCTGTCAGATTGGTTCAGGTTTTATTCCCCACAGTGCTTTGTAAAGAAAGCAAAAAAACAAATTTCCTGAAGCTGTACTTGAAGATTGTCCCTCTGAGTTTTAACAGCTCCGACTGCCAAGAAATCAAGAGTACTCAAGGAGGTCAAAGATGGAAAGAAAAGTCTTATATATACCAATACATTCATGGCAGAACTTCTTTCAGTAGCAAAGAAATAGAAACAAAGTGGGTGCTTATTGACAGGTTAATGACTAAACAAATTGTTATTTAAGAATATAATGGAAGATTGTGTGGTAAGAAATGATGAATTCAGGACATCTAGTGAAATACAGGAACATTATTATGAACAAATACAGAATGAAGTAAGCATAACCAGAAGAATAACATACACAATGACTAAGACATTATAAAAAAAAGACAAATAAAAAAATCAATTAAAGGAAGTCAGGCTATGAGTAACCAGAAAAACTAATACTGGTACCAGAGACCAAATAGAGAGCTATATGCCAGTGGTATGCTGTTAAGTGTTTAACAATTGACTCTCCAAAAAAAAATGTATAGATAATACAATTTTAAGTTTAATCCACCTTGTTAACATTTTCTGCATCCCTTTGTTAAGTATATATGTAGTCAACAATTGACAATAAATCAAGCTCTAATTTTTAAAATTTACAGATTTCTGAGTGTTAAGGTTCACACTGAAAATTTAACAATCACATCTTCGGACAACTCAAGCTGGTACCATCACACCCCTAGTCATATAAAGTTGGGGCAATTAGGAATTTGTTTAGGAAACAGACTACAACACAGAGGGAAGCCTGAAATCAGAGAGTAAAATTAGAGCAATGTGTCAAAGAAACACATCTTTAACTATGTTTAGAATCAGATATCCCAGTGCCTCGTCTTTGTCTCTGTCCCTGTCCCTGTCTCTGTCTCTGTATCTGTCTCTGTCCCTTTCTCTGTCTCTGTTCTGTCTGTCTCTGTCCTTCTCTCTGTCTCTTGGTCTCTGTGTCTGTAGGTCTGTCTGTCTCTCTCCTCTGTAAGGAGAAATTTTTAGACCATTGTAGCTTTAAGAGCTATGTACGAATGGATGAAAAAAGAGCACTCATTAAACACTCACTACCTGCAAAGTTCTGTGGTGAGAGGAGGGGATAAAAATAGAAAAGGTAGACATTTGTTTTTCTGTTTTCAAGAAGCTCCTATTTTAATGGTGGAGACAAAGTGCATAGAAAATTTCAGCTGTGAATCAGATGGAAAGATTCCATGGTCCTTAGGTTGCCACAACATAACAGGTAGTAATGGATCATAATTAATGCACTATCTATTGCTTAAAGTCATATTTTTCTTTTGTTGGACTGTTCGACTATGCTGAGGATTGAGAATGTTCTTTTCTGAGTCTTTAGTAGCTGTGGATTCAGCTATAAAGTTTTAATTGTAATTTTTAAAGAAAGCAAACTTGGGTTCGTAGATGAGCTAGGTACTACCTCCACTCCATCCCCAATCCTATATCTTCTGCATTTGCATGTTTTAAATGGTAAAGTTTGGGGTCAGCCTATTTTACTTCAACATATAGAAGGCTTTGAATTCCAGGGCAGAGAGTTTTGACTTCATTTGATTAGCAATAGGGAACCTCTGAAAGTTTATGAGCAGAGGAATGAGGTGACCCAAACTGTGCTTTCGGAAAACTAATCCAGTAGACTAAGGTATAGATTGGGAAGAGACGATAATGGACACAGACAGACTGGTTTGGAATGAATGGCTCAGGTGAGTGGTTGTAAGGGTGGTATCTGGGAAGAGTAGAGGCCTCAGATTTGAAGGACCTATGAGTTTTTGCCCTTTTGGCATGGGAGTGTCTTATCTCATATGCTCACTGTCACACCAATTCATGAAATAGAACCATTAGAGACACAGCTAGAAATTTTTGGATCAGGGCAAGAGTCAAATAAGGCATCCACAGAGGGAGAGTAAAGGGTTAGACAGAGATGTTGAGATCTACCAGCTTGAGATGCATGAGAAGCTTATGCCTTTTAAAGCAGCTGGTAGCTTCTATTCTAACAAGAATACATGAAGCTTGTATCTTATGCAAGGTATTATGGCTGATTGTACAAAGGTAAAATAAAGAAAAATAATCTGAAATCTTACATTCTAACATCCGAATGCTTACATTCATATGGGGGAATACAGTATACAAACTGATAAATATAAATATGAAAATTTGAAGAGGGAGAGAACATTAGCAACTAGGCAAATCAGGGAAGGATCTCTGTAGGAAGTGACATCTGAGTAGAACCTGGGAGAAAAACAATGGATTCTAAGAAGGGAAGGGGAGAAAGGAGGACATTACAGGCATGAAGGCAGGCTATCTAAAGGTAGCAAGGTAGGAGATAGAATATCAAGTTTGGGTCATAGCTAGTAGACCTGTTTAGATGAAATGAAGAATGTCTGAAGGAAGAAGAGATGCTTGGCTCTGACATCACAGACCCCATAGGGTTCACACTGGTATTTGAGAGTGCTGATGATTTTTCACTTTAGAGTAGTGGCTTCTGGTATAACCTTCCCAGAATCCATAGCCACTGTCTTCATGCCTTTAGGGACAATTTGCCATCCTATAAATTTCTGAATCCTAGGGTGAATTCCCATTTGTCTTGCTTTGGTTATAGCTCTGAGCCACATTTAGAATAATATGTATGTGCTTTAAACACTTTTCCAGGGGCTTTAGTGATCAGAATGGTATTTTAAGGGAGCCTTTCCTTTAATATTATTCTAAATAAAAACACTTAAAATAGTCCTTTGTAAACATTACTCTGATCTAAATCATTTTTCTAGAAACCTGTTTTATTCTAGTCTCCATTGTTATGTTACTGGGGGAAAGGTCATTGTTAAAAGCATCTTCTCCCTAATCCCTAGATTTCAAATACATGCAGGAATTCAGGGATAAAGTTTGTTAGCTTGACTTAATACAGAACTCATATTGTATGAGTGGTCCACTTTTTACAGTGATATTAAGTCCACAGGACAGCACTGAGAAGAATAATTGTGCATTCCTGAATTTCTCTATACCTCATTGACTTTTCATCTCTTAGGATCTGATCTTAAGACATAGCTTGATTCCCCTGTCTGTGCTTCTTAATTTCTTTTCCCTCCACTAATAGACTTCTGATGGGATGCTATAATTTATTCACCACACAGTACTATGTCAATTCCATCCCTGCTTTCTATAATTTATAACATATACTATTTTCTTCTCTGAATAATTTAACTCTTAGAAGCTTTTGGCGATATACTTTGTCTAAAAGGTGGTATGTAAAATAGGATTGATGCATTGTTGAATTAATGATATAAGAATGGAGTCCAGAACAGATGAGTTAAGCAAAGAAGACTGGTAGCATAATTGTATCATTACTTGATAACCTCTTCTTGGAGATCTATCAGTAAATCCAGAGCTTGGTGGCAGTTGTTTATTGGTCGTCTGGTCATTATGCCTCCTTTCTCAAGGAGTTCAACATTTGTCTCCTTTACACCCACCCCCGGCTCTCTATCTGCTTATTGGACCCAAATGGTTCTGGAGGAGAAAGTGAGGGTGGTGACTTTGCACAGCCCTCCCTCACTCAAATCAAATTAATTTACAAATCATAGCATCATCTTCCTGATGTCATGATCCTCTTCAAGAACAAAGGAAAAACCACCCCATCCTCACACAACACACATGTTCTCTTGCAATGGTCCTTCAAGGTAAACATTTGTCTCCCAGTTCCTCAATCTCAATTCCCATGACCTCCTTCACTCCACCTCAAACACTAAGAGAAGGTCACAACCTTGGATTTACCATTATACATAAGAGTTCTGTTTCCATGATTAAGAACCCTGAAACACCTTTACCTCCTATCATTCCAACTCTTAGTAGCATGAGTCTGTAAATCTTATATTCTAGTATAAAGAGCACTCAGATATAGCCAACATACTTACTGATTTAATGAATATAATAGTTTTCTTTTTTTTTCTTTTTGGAAGGTAGAAGGCAGGGCAATTGGGATTAAGTGACTTGCCTAAGGTCACACAGTTAGTAAATGTGTCAAGTGTCTGAGACTGGATTTGAACTCAGGTCCTTCTGACTTTAGGGCCAGTGCTCTATTCACTGCACCACCTCGCTGCCCCATGGATATAGTAGTTTTAAGAATATATAGTGGAGGGCAAATTCTCCTGTCATCCCATTTCTCTGAGAAGATATACTGAGAACCCCAGAGTAGTCAGTGGCAGGCAATTGGTGGTTCTGTCAAGTCTGAGAAGCTTCCTCCTCTCCTTCACTACCTTATGTAACCATTATTAGTCCCAGAGCCTTGGAGCTGTGTGTGGCACCTCATCATCCTGTTTCCTGGGACTGGGGTGATGTGGTATCAGGCCTTCCCTACTTCTTGATTCTGGGTAAGAATTTCCCTCATACTGCTCTAGATTCCTGTCATCAAACATCCCACTGCAGCCTTTCTGTGCCCTCTAGGAAGTTCTTCAGATTATAAATTACAGACAAATTGCTGGTCTGCATCAGTGGAGAGTATTTTGGCACTGGAAGGTTCCCTGTATAAGTGAAATTATAGTTTTGGACCTGATGGTGGTAGTGGTGATGATGATAATGGATGACATTTGCATAGAATTTAACAGTTTCAAAGATACTTTAATCCTAACAATCCTATGTGACAGGTAGTAAAACATTTATAAATCTTCTAACTTTCTTTATGAGGAAATTGAAGCTGAGAGGTTAAGAACCTAGTTTACAGGCACATAGCTAATTAGTGTCAGAGCCAGGTCTTGAACCTGTCTTCTGACTCTATATCTAATGTACTTTTCATCAATGTAGCTGCCTTTTAGTGGCCATATTTACAGAGGTAGAAGAAAGGGCAGATCTGAACATTTTAGACAGATATTTCGCCTTTTTTATCAGTGATTACAAGTCATCGCCATTTTCAAAAGCATTGTCTTCAAAAATTTGTTTATATATTGGCTATTTTGAAGGCAGGACAGGATTTCACGATGGCAGTTACATTTGTAAGCCTTGCCACTACAGTCCACTTAATCCATAATGAAACAAAAACTGGCAGAAATTTGTATTGCTGCAAATGTGCATTATTGTGACTACATTGTGGGTAGAAGGAGGAAGAAGGAGATTGAAATGGAAGGTGGGAGGCCTTCAAAAAAAACAAAAAACTTTGCTGACTAATTTGTTCTCAGATCTGGCCCTGTACTTGTGTCATTCCATAGCATTTCAGAATGAGTTGAAGCATTGTAAATACACAAAGGATGGTTGAATTGAATAAGAGTGGGTGACTCCAGGTATGGTAACTACTTTCATAAATGCAGATCATAATCTGTCTATGACTTGGTATATAAACTCAGGAAGTTGTTTGAGGCATGTAGATTTTTTTAAAATTTATTTTGTTAAATATTTATCAATTACATGTATTTTTTTAACAATCATTTTTTAAAATTTGAGTTCCAAATTCTCTCCCTCCTTTTTGTTCCTCCCCCTTCCTTGAGAAGGCAAGCAATTTGATATAGATTATGCATGCAAAGTCACACAAAACATATTTCCATATTAGCCATATTGTGAGGAAAACATAAACTAAATAAATAAAAAAAAATAAAATTTAAAAAGTATGATTCAATTCACATTCAGTGTTTATTAGTTCTCTCTCTCTCTCTCTCTCTCTCTCTCTCTCTCTCTCTCTCTGTCTCTCTCTGGAGGTGTATAGAAGTGTTCCTTGTGAGACCTTTGGAAATATCTTAGATGATTGTATGGCTCAGAATAACTAAGTCTTTCATATTTGATCTACCTTAAAATATTGCTGTTACTACATACAATGTTTTCCTGGTTCTGTTCACTTCACTGTGCATCAAATCATGTAAATTTTCCCAGGTTTTTCTGAAGCCATCCTACTTGTCATTTCTTATAGCACAACAATATTCCATCACAATCATATACTACAACTTGTCAGCCATTCTCCATTTGATGGGTATCCCTTTGATGACCAATTCTTTGTCACCACAAAAAAGAGCTGCTATAAATATTTTTGTATGTGTAGGTATTGTATTTCATCAAAAGCTTTTCCTGCATCTATTGATATAATCATATGATTTTTGTCATTGATATGGTCAATTATGTTGATAGTTTTTCTAATATTGAACTAGAGCTGCATTCCTGGCATAAAACCCACTTGGTCACATCTTTATGACATATTGCTATAATCTCCTTGCTAGTATTTTATTTAAAACTTTCACATTGATTTTTATTAATTAGCCCAGTCCCTGACACATAGTAGGAACTTAGTAATTACTTGTTAAATTGGATTGAATTCCTGATTCCAAGCCTAACAATCTATTTTGCCACATTGCCTCTAATTTTTTAGAAGGAATCACTTATTTCACTGGTTCAGGGAAGTCCTTTGTGAGAAAATTCTCTCTACCATAGCAGATTAGTACTTGCTTTCAAACTTACAGTTGTATAGAATTGCTTGGAGAGTAAATCCCTTAATGAATCAGGTAAATTAATTCAGAATCCCTTTATGAATCAGTTAAAAGGATTAATAAATTAGGGAAAGAAATACTGCTCAGTGCAGGGTTGTTGGTTGGGAAAGGACTGTTGGCTTGGGGATTATATTTGTGAAAATGGACATAAACACTCATAGGTGATGGCAAGATTATGGGTATAATCTCTGTATGTAAATAAGGTAGTGTGGAGAAATAGGGCACAGGGATTAATTCGACTGAGAGATTTAAAAATGAATGTATTTGAGGGAGTAACTGAGTATAAGTCACATAGTATGAGAACAGGAGAGATGAAGGAGAGAGACTATAAGGCAGGCAATGAACCTATCAAGGCAGGAAGAAAAATGTCTTGTGAGTAGCAAGCTAATAGCCACCTGGATATGGATTGGGTCAATGTAATGGAATATCATGACCCTCAAAGGAGTAGAAGATACTAAGTGATGGTAGTAAAGTGAGAATCTGGAAGTGATAATGGAGAGCAAGGAGCATTCTGACTCCTCACCAAGACCAGTGATTTGGAGAATATGGATGAAAGTGCCATCCATGATGGAAAGGGTGACCAGGAAGGAACCAGATCTCAATGAAAGTTGGAAGATAGAAGGATTGAGAAAATAAAAAAGTATAAAATGAAAGTAAATTTGTAAATTATGGAGTAGGCATTCCAGAGAGCATTATGACAGTTGTAGGTATACCTGTAGTGGGGCATTTGTGGAGTAGGATTGAGGGAGATAGGAGTGAGGGAGCAGGCATTTGAGAATCAAGTACAGAGTTTTAACCAGTGTCTGGGGGTTCAAAATAATTTGGATGGGGAGAGTGTGATGGGATGGATTGGAGTATGTTATCTACTGAGGAATGAGTCTTAGCAGAGTACCCATTGTAGAAGAAAAGTTCACTGAGGCCCAGCCTCCTGTGGTGACCTTATCCTATCTTCTGGAGAGATCAATTGATCCATAATCATGGGAAAAGTCATGCTCCTGGGCTTTTTCATTCTCTTCTTCTCTTTCTTGATACTTGATTAGATAAATAGGTCTTCTTTGATATTGGTCTTTGTTCTCAGTTATACAAAGTATGATGTTAAGATATGACAAAAGAGTTGAATTCCTCTTGTACCTTACCATTCCACAGGTAGCCTCAGAGATCCTCTATCTCATTCTTGAACCTATTTAAATACATTGCATTCCACGTTCACACCCTCCAGTACACATATAAATATAGTATTTATTTTCACTTAAGCAGTTCTGAGTGGTATAAAGGGAAGGGCACTGACTCTCAATTAAAATAACCTGGGTTCCAAACCTGACTCTAATGCATACTATCTGTCTGATGTTGGATACATCCTTTACCCCCCTAGGTCTCAGCTTACCCATTTGTTGAATGAGGGGCTTGGCCCCCTAAGATTTTTTCCAGGTCTAGGTCCATGACCAGTTAATCTTTGAGTGGCAACATTTTTGTATATACCTTTATCCATTTAAATATTTGTATTGGAAAGTGAGTTTCTTGAGGGAAAGGAAGGTCTCATTTTTGTCTTTGAATTACCAGTGCCTAGCACAGTGCATGGCATATAGTAAATGTTTAATTAATCCTTGTTGACTGACTGTTAAGAGACTGACAAGTGAATAGAAGGTTGACCTTGGAGTCAGTTCAAGTTCAGGTTCAGGTAATACCTCTGAAACAGACTTGCTATGAAGAACCTGGACAAGTCACCTTTTCGTGTCCCTAGGCAACTATCTAAAACTAAAGATTATAGAAAAGTTTCTGATATGCATGGGTGGAGGAAGTTTTCACTCTGGGATTTCCCTACACTGTAGAAATCATATCTTTAGTTTCCTTCTCCTGGCCCTATTCTACAAATTTGACACAAGCAGAATTTGAGAGCAACTATATAGAAGCAGGAATCTTAACTACATAGGAATAAGAATCTTAACTATATATGAATGGTAATCTTAATTTAAAGATACTGGTTAGAGACCCAGAAAAGTCTGCTAAGAGTCAGTATTCTTTACACTAAGAGGAAATACTTATTCTAGGATCATGGGGCCTGAGTCGGTATGAGGTTATCATGAAGGCACTTCACCTTCACCCCTTTTTCAAACTTTCCATTTCTGTTGTTGTTTGGCTCCCAGTATGTCACTTAATGCAACCATTGTAATTTCCTGGGAGGCCTTTGGGGTTAGGAGGACAATAGGTTCTAGTTCAGCTCTTACCTTGAGGCTCCTGTAACTCTTGGCTGAGGTTCAGAACAAGAGAAACTGGTGGAGACATTCAATCACTCCTAAACAAAGATCTGTCTTTGCCCCTCCCAGATATGTATGTGTTCACAGTGTATTTGAAAGGTGAAGGGGGAGCAGAATAAAACACTACAAATCACACAGTCCATTAGAATGGGTCAGAACCTTCGAGATCATCTGGTCAATCTTTGATTTTATAGATGCCAAAACTGAGACCCAAATACATGAAATGATTTGCCCAAGCATACATTTACTAAGTGATAGAACAGTAACTCAAATTTATGCCTCCTGATTCTTTAGCCCTGTGCCCAGTTGAAGTTTTATGTAGCCTAAATAACTGGGTAATGTGAGGAGAGTTCAATTATTTTTTCCTTCATAGAAGGACATTGATGGTTTGTTGTTGCTTTTGTTTTTAAGAATTCCACCACTTGCTTTTGTCTCTCTAGATTCAGTTTTCATGTCCTCCTTCCTGGTGTCTCCAAGGGTTTGAAATGCTAAAAATTCTAGATGCCATGAAGTTTCCAAATGGGGAGCAAAAGTTTCTTGAGAATAAAGATAACTAAATTTCTGGGACAGAACATAACTTTCTCTATGAGGAATTGAAGTATGTTTTGTAAAAAAAAAAAAAAAGCACTGTTCCCCTATAAGTATGAACAGAAGTATTAATTAATAAGAAAACTATTAAGCATAAAACATGCCCTTCTGGCATCTGGAATCTGACAGTCTTCATTTTTTCCCTTGTATGTTTTATAAATAGTAACAAGAATTCAACCAGTAAGTTGCAAATTAATGAGTTTTTGGTAACCAACTGTAATTATGGCCATTGGGGAATTTTCCAAATTGTGAGGTTTGCAAGTTTCTCCATTGCTTAGTGATTCATATAGGTGGTTGAACAGCATAAAGCTGTTCAAACAAAATTTGTTTGAGTCTGGGAGATATATGGAAATCAAACAACTTTAGAGCTACAAAGGATCTTATGGGTTATTCAGTTTAATCCTTGCCCAAGAGATGAATCCAATACCCTTATTTTGTAGATGAAGACACAATCTGAACCTCAAATTCCTTACTTTTCTAAATAGTCTGATCTTAATCAACTGAGCAATCAGTCAACAAATATTTATTATACCTCTACTATGTTCCAAGCACATAGGTTCTAGAGATATAGAAATAAAAATACAACATTTCCTACATTCAAGGAGCTTACATTCTATGGGGAAAGGAAGGGCAGGGAGAGAAAAGATGCATATATATAAGTATATAAAAATAAATACAAGGCAATTTCTTGTACACTGTTGACCATATTAAATTCCAGAAAACTTTCTCCTCCCTGGGTTCTCATGACACTAATCTCTCCTGACTGTCTTCCTATCTACCTTACTACTCCTTCTCAGTCCCCTTTGCTGGTTCTCGTCCATATCACACTCACTAATTGCACATGTTCCCCAGGGGTCTATCCTAGGCCCTTTTCTTTCTCCCCCTAGATTCTCTTGCTTGGTAACCTCATCAGCTCTCATAGGTTTATTTATCATCTCTGTATCTATGAGCCGATGACTCGCTAATTTATTGCCTCTCCCTTAAGCTTCAGTCCCACAGCACATTACCAATTTGACATTTCAAACTGAATATCCCAGAGTTATATTAAATCATGTCCAGACTGAATACATTATCTTTTTCCCCAAATGAACACATTATCTTTTTCTCTAAACCCTTCCTTTTTGTTTGAAGGAATAACCAGACTTTCAGTCTCTCAGAGTTAAAACTCAGCAATATCCTGGACTTTTAACTTTTCCTCACCCTGTATATGCAATCAATTTTTAATCTTTGCTGGTTCCACCTTTATAGCATCTCTCACATTTGACTCTTCTACACTCAAATGGCGGTGAGTGGTTCATCTTGGTTCAAGCTCTTATTCCTTCTCAGATTATTTAAATAGTCTCCTAATTGGTCTTCTTGGCATAGGACTCTCCTAAATCTAGTCCAACCTGGATTCTGTTGCCAAAGTAATTTTCCTTCATCACATAATCTTACACTTGAATCCCCTACTCAACCAACTCCAGTGGTTTCCTATTTCTTCTAGAGTGAAAGAGAAAATCCTTTGTGTAGTTTTTCAAGCCATATACAAAATGACCACAATTTATCTTTCCAGGCTCATTGGGCATTCTTCTTCTTCCCACATTCTACAATTTAATCAAACTGTCCTTTCTGTTCTTCACAAAGAATATTCCTTTGTGTCTTTTGCTCTGGACACTCCACATACCTGTAATGCACTCAATCCATGCTTTTACTTCATAGATACTATTCCCTCTCTTTCTTCAAGATGAAGCTCAAGCACCATGTTTTGCATGAACATGTTCATAATAACTCCAATTATTAGAACTCTCCCTTCCAAACTACTTTGTATTTGACTACATTGCATATACAGAGTGTAGAGTGAAATAAATACAAGAGTGAAACTCTTCTTGTTTTCAAGGAGTTTATATTCTACTTATGGAGACCATTCACGATTCCATAGTAGCATCCATGAAATATCCTATCCATTACAGAGAGGTGAAATGGATTTATATGTGTGTATGTATGTATGTGTGTGAATCATATATATGTATGGATGGATATGTAATTTATACACATGTCATTCATGAACTGAGGTCCATAACTCTGTTCATATTTTGGTAACTTAGGCATATATATTTTGTATTATATAATAGAATATTTTTGTATTATATATGCATATGCGTCTTTGTATTAATGTAACATATGTTGTTTTATGTATTTTTTAGATATTTAGGAAGAGACAATATGAACAGTTTTAGGAGCAGGAAAGGTTTTGGATAGAGAATGATACTTTAGGTGTGTCTTGAAGAAAGTGAAAGACTTTGAGAGGCAAAGGTGAGGAGGGAGTGCTTGTTTTCCTGGAATAATAATAGATAATAATAACAGTGATAATAGTAGTAGTAATAATTGCTAACATTTACATAGCACTTACTATGTGCCAGGTATTATCTCATTTGCTTATTATAAAAATTCTGGAAGGTAGATGTAATATTATTCCCATTTTCCAGATGGGCAAACAGACTTACCTAGGGTCACATAGTAAGTGTTGGAGGCCAGATTTGGACTTAAGTCTTCCTGTTACTCTGCAGCTAGGTAGTGAATGGATAGGTCATTGGGCTTGGAGTCAGGAAGACCTGTGTTCAAATCCAGTCTCAGACACTTACTAGTTGTGTGACTCTGGGCAGGTAATTTCACTTAGTTTGCTTCAGATTCTTCATCTGTAAAATGAGCTATAGAAGGAAATGACAGATCACTCCTGTATATACTCCTGTATATATACCAAGAAAGCCCCAAATGGGATCATAACTGAAATGACTTAATAGCAACTTCTTGACTCCATGCCCAGTTCTTTATCTACTGAGCTACTTAGTTGCCCCCTACAAATTCAACTTGGGTTCAACTCAGTCATTTAATGGCTATATGACCTTAGCCAAATCACTTAATCATTCTTTGACTCAATTTTGTTTTTGTTAAAGTAGACTTTCTATCTATACTATATGCCTTCTAGGACTTTAGGAGGAAACTGCTTTGCCAAATTCTATAATAAGTTGAATTATAATTATTAATGCTTGTAAGATGACATAGACATGAGCTATCATTATTATTAATTTTGCATCTTCTTAATTGGATGTACTGTTGTTTTTAAATGCTGGGGATATTTTTAAGCCTCTGTATAGACCGATCTTTTTTAGGTTTTTTTTTTGATATATACATATACATATATATATATATATATATATAGATAGATAGATAGATAGATAGATAGAGAGAGAGAGAGAGAGAGATAGATAGATAGATACTTCATAAAAAGAACCTTTTCTAGGTTCTTTTTTTGATCGTGGTTTTCAGGTAGTCCAATAATTTTTAAATTATCTCTCCCCCAGGACCTCCACCCTAGACAGCAATCCAGATCCAAGCAGGTTAAAGCAAGAGTGATTACCCTATTGAACTGGTTGCTTGGTCCCTCTACAGTCAGCAGATGAGGAGCTGAAGCTGCCATGTGACAGTGGCTACATGGCCAAGGTGCCTCAGTGGCTTCTCGACCCAGGGGCAAAGGCTGGATTGCACTCTGAATTCCCAGATCCCTAAGTCCACACTGCACTGACCTCTCACTTTGTCCTTGGTGTCTATGGGTTGATAATTCTGGAAACTGCCACAGCTGCTGATGATCTGAAGTCCTTCCAGCTGGAGGCTGGTCAGGCCACCCTGGGGCTTAGACTTTTGGCTTTAGAGGGGCTGGGGTTGGCTCCCAGAGTGCTGTGTTGGCCACTTGCTGCCGGTCTGCTGGCCTGCCAGGCTGTCCTCAGCAGGGGGCTAGATTCTCTGTGTTATTTTGTGGGTGCTGTACTTCCAAAGTTTGCCTAGAGTCATTTTTTTACATGAATTGGGGGAGGTGGGAGCCAGAGCTTCAAGGAAGCACTGTTTCTACTCCTCCATCTTGACTTTGCCTATCAATATTGATTTGACAAAATTTATGAGGTGATTCTTCCTGATAGAGGAGTGTTGTCAGGCTAATCAAACTTTCAAGGCACAGATCCCTGACACCTTCATATTGTGCCTAGGGGTGGCACTGTATTTGACCGAAATACATTTCTGTCAGGAAGAATATCTGCTCTTTTCCAAATAATCTTTCTTTGGCTTTTGCTGATTGATTTGGTTCATAGGTCATTTGCCTTCTCCTACTATGGAAAAATGAATCCCTCAAAAAGCCCATTGAGAGTTTCTACAGAACTTCTTATCCTTTTGAATGATCTCAGTATATCAGAGTTTCTTTATAGCAGATAAATAGATAAAGATAGATATAGAAATATATAGACAGACAGACAGATAGATAGATAGACAGATAGATACTTCAAGTATTTCGTATAGGTCAGAAACTGTGCTAATATAAGCAACATTTAGGGGAAAGATAGCTGAGCTTGCAGGTATCAGATATTTTTTCTTGGGATTCTTACTATTATTAGTAGCACTTCATATTATTATAGGACTCTGTAGTCTCTAAAGTATTTATTCTGAGTTTAGGACTGGGAAGGAGTCAAAAGACATTCAGAGCACCAGTGAGTTTTTATGATTTTGAAATCTACCTCCCTTTCCTCGATATTTCTGCTGACTTTCAATCTCCTATCTCTCATTCTCTTATAGATACTTAAAACTGGATGTCCAGTGGGCACTTTAAACTCAATATGACCAAAACTAAAGTCATTATTTTCTCCTGTGGACTCTCCCTTTTCCTCCAAATTTCCCCATTACTTTCAACAGTACCACCACCGTCCCAGCCCCCCAAGCTCACATATCTTAGGTGTTGTCCTCATTCCTAACTATCTTTTATTCTCCTTTATCCAATATATTGCCAAGGTTTGTGACTTTCAGCTTTGTAACAGCTCTATAATATGCTCCTTTTTCTCCTCTGATTCTGCCACCACTCTGGTACAGACCCTCATCATTTCATGCTTGGACTACTGTAATAGCCTGCTGGTGGGTCTGTCTGCCTTAAGTCTCTTTCCACTCTAATCCAGCCTCCGTTCAGCCACCAAAATGATTTCCTAAAGTGCAAGTCTGACCATGTCACCTTCCCTTCTGCCCCCATTCAATAAACTGCAGGTTTTCCCTCTCACCTCCAGGATCAATCTGTTTACTCTTCAAAGTCCTTCATAATGTACTTCCATCTCTATATTTTGTGGTCGCCTTACATCTTATACTGTACCATGTATTCTTTGATCCAGTGGCATTGGTATCCTTGCTGTTCCATTAACAAGATATTGCATGTCTAGTCTCTAGTTGTCTCCCATGTCTGTAATTTTCTCACTCCTCATCTTCACTTTTTGGCTTCCCTAGATTCCTTGAAGCACCAACTAAACTCTTCTACAGGAAGCCTTTTCTAACTCCTCTTAATTCTAGTTCCTTCCTTTTGTTAATTTTTTGCCTTTTTTAATATCTCCAATGTTTAGGACATTTCCTGCTACATAGTAGGACTTATGTTTTTATTCACTGACTGAATGACTACAAAATAATTTTTCTCATATTTCAACTTTCTAGTGATTCTCTTATTTCATTGAGGTGTGAATTCTCTCAAAGGGACATAGATTAGATCTCATTCAAGTTTCCTCAGTCTGTGTAGTAGTCTAGCATGGGGTAAGGAGATTGGATTAGGCCCACCTAACCTTCTTGGGACCTTCCTCTACTTTTCAAATGTAACCAACAAATTAATGGAGATGACAAAAGATAGAAATAGTCAATGTTGGAGGGATTGTGGGAAGACTGATATATTTTTGTACTCTTGGAGGAGTTGTGAACTGATTCAAATATTTTTTGAAAAAAATGAATTTTTCAGGAAAAAAAGTGATTCAAATGTTTATATTGTTTGACCCAAGGATTTCACTGCTAGACATATGTCCCAAGGAGATAAATTTACTTCCCATATGTGTAAAATACTGTTAGCATCACTTCGGGGATGGGGTGAGGAGAATTATCTATGAACTAGGGACAAAATGGCTATTCATTAATTGGGGAATTAATTGGCTTACCAAATTCTAGTATACAAATGGAGTGGAATATTATTGCACAGCATAAAACAATGTAAGGAATCCAGAGAAACATAAGAAGGCTTATATGATCTGATGTTGTTGGTTGTCCTTTGGGTTTGAAGAAAACCAAAATGACATCATGATGTCAGGGTCAGTGTCCATGTGTGACTGATCCTACCAGTAGAGCTCAGAAAGGTCTACCACAGGTTGGTACAAATAGTCCATAAGATCAATTATTTTTTGCGGGGGGAGAGGTCTCTAAATTTGCACATTCCATGTTTCTTTCAAGCTACCTCAATTTTCACAGAGCACTGTTTTGCTCACAGAACGTAGTACCTTTTTTCATGCAGACACGCCATGTTGGACAATCCTGTGACAGTGTCTCTCATGTCCCATAATTGAGACCAAAGTTTATTTTTGTATTGCTTACAGTGTGAAGTAAGCAAAATCAAGAAAATATACCAAATGACTGCACTAATAGAAATAGAAAGAATAATAATACAAAGCAGAATAGTGGAGAGTTAGCATTAAGCTTAATCCCTCAGAAGAAGTGAGAAAATTTCTCTCCTTTGTGGCAAATGTGGGAGACTATAGGTATAACATGTTGCATTATGCTGCTAGGTAGGACAGATGTTTGGCTGGTTTTACTGAACTGCTCTTTCTTCCTTTTTATCTTTATTATAAGGGAAGGCTTTCAGGATAGAGGGGACTGGTATATTGGGAAATGACAGTGATGTAAAAGCAAACATGTTAATAAAACAAACAAAATCATAAAAATACTGATATAGTGCATCAGCCATCCAGGATTTGGACTTCTAGCTATAAAACAGGCCAACTTTCTTTTCCAGGCATATATTTTTGATGCCCAGATGAAATCTGTCAAGGATCCCCATAGATTTCATCTGGGCGTCAAAAATATATGCTAGAAGGCTCCATCCTGGATGACTGATGCACTATATCAGTATTTTTATGTGACTCACTTTTCCCTATATCCATGGGGACTGGAGTCACAATAAGGAAGAAATGAGGTAGGATAGTGGTGACCAACAAAATGGATGCTGTTAATAATCTCCTGCATATTTGCTTTACTTTAAAATTTACAAAACACCTTTACTTGACCCTCACAATATTCTTGTGATACAGACAAGGGCAGGGGTAATATGTAAATGAGGAAACTAATGTTCAGAAAAGTTAAGTATCTTGCCTAAGAATACACCCAGTAAATGGAAGACTGTGCACTAGAACCCAGGTCTCCCAACACTCTTCCATAGTTTTTTTCTACTGTTTCATGCTACCTTATGATGATGAAAATAACAAGTTTCAAGGCTTAGCCCTCTACCCACTAAACCATACTCCCCTCTCATGAATAGATGAATAAATACATGAAAAATGGATGTATTATTATTTTACTGTGTGTCAAACACTGCACTAAATTTTGGGGATACATGTAGAAAAATTAAGACAGTCCCTGCTTTCAAGGAGGTCATACTCTAGGAGACACATGTAAAAGAAAGTTTGTTTGCAGAGTAGATATGAAAACAGAGAAGTCCTGAGGGTATGGCAGTGGAGCAGATGACAGTGCTGGAAGACTGCAAGGCATAAAGGCAGGGCAGATGGAAAGGCTTGGAGGATCTTAGGTAAGCGCAATGCAGATGTAAGGATTTAACTGAGGTAATGTGAGTAGTCAAGGAGACTCATTCATTGTCTGTCCTTTGTTCTCAAAGAGGACCATGCCATCAGGAAGTTGATGCCATGACTTGCAAGTGAATTAGATTTAATGAGAAACAACTGTGAAAAGTCACCAGCCTCATTTCTCTGGAGCCATCTGGGTCCAGTGGCAAAATATAGATCGAGATGACTGAAGATGGTCCTAGATGCAGTGGGAGACGTTGGCCTTTTTAATCTAAATTCTTTTCTGGGTCTCAGTTTGACGAGGCAACATTCAGTGATTAAGGGTAGGTAAGAAATGAGGCAAAGGATGCTCTGGTTTACCTAGTCAAAAAAATTAATCTAGAAGGAGAAAACCCTCAGGGTCTCTGACCAAAACAGAAGCAATTGCTATTTACACTTACTCTGAGATATTAAATCCCAAACAATGACCAAGTGAGGCTTGGGCTGGGACCTATTATCAGCCAATCAATGAGAACTGGAGTGATTTGGGTTTAAGGCATGATCCTTATAAAGGAAATCTAGCCCCTAAACCCCAAGATATCATGCCAAGTTTCAGCAATCAAAATTTATATTATTTGGGCAGATCATCTGCAGGAAAGGATATGATTCCCTATATAGGCAGAGGGAGAGGAGAGAAGGAGCTTGGAGGGGAAGGGAGGTAGGGAGAGAAGGAAGGGAGGGAGGGAGAGAAGAAGAGAAGGAAGGAAGGAAGGAAGGAAGGAAGGAAGGAAGGAAGGAAGGAAGGAAGGAAGGAAGGAAGGAAGGAAGGAAGAAGCTGCATTGTTCAACTGAAACTGGACAGTTGGGTCCCCAGTGGGGCAGCTACAACTACTTGTGGATCATTATTTATCCTTCATTCTTGAAGAGGTCCATGACATTGGGAAGGTGATACCATGACTTGCAAGTGAATTAGATTTAAGTGAGGGAGGTCTGTGCAAAGTGAAAAACCTCACTCTCTTTTCCAGAGTCATCTGGGTCCAGTGGCAAGATATAGGTCAGAAAGACTGGAAATGGATCCCAGTGTGGTCCAGTGGAAAGACTATGTGGCTCTGAAATTAGAGGACCTGGGTTCAAATCCTGTCTCTGATGTTTACCTACTACCTATGTGACCTTGGGCAAGGCACTACACCACTGCCCCTGTCTGGGTCTCAGTCAAGGAGACTAGGCAGAAGGGGAAGGAAGGATGGGAAGTTACCCATTGACTAGACATCCATTTGGATTCTTGGATAATAGGGGCTAGAGAGTAAGGGGAAAGAGTATACTCAGCTGTCCTTGATAATGGGATGTAATATTTATACAACTTAAATTTCCTGGAAGGAGCCATATGCATAATTTCATATAATAGGCAAGTTTCCTATGTCTCTGGGCCTCGGTTTCCCTTCCAGCTTGAAAATTCTGTGATTCTATGTATAAGATTAGAATTATTTTGTTCTCTTTGTTTCTATTCAGGTAAAGGGAAATGAAATATACCCAGGATCATTATTTTTCTTTTTTCTTTTTTTTTAAAATTTTTTTTTTTTTATAGCAATTGGGGTTAAGTAACTTGCTCAAGGTTACATGGCTAGTCATTTGATTTATGCGTGGGTGCTCAT
This sequence comes from Gymnobelideus leadbeateri, assembly GCA_011680675.1. Classification (NCBI taxonomy): domain Eukaryota; kingdom Metazoa; phylum Chordata; class Mammalia; order Diprotodontia; family Petauridae; genus Gymnobelideus; species Gymnobelideus leadbeateri. Next base: position 227,961 of record WOXC01003339.1, read on the forward strand.
TTTCTGAGGCCGGATCTGATCTCGGGTCATCCAAACTCCGAGGCCGGTGCTCTTACTCACTGCGCCACCTAGCCGCCCCTTTAGGGCAATTGGGGTTAAGTAACTTGCCCAAGGTTACACGGCTAGGTTTTTGTTTGTGCGGATTAAGTGTGGGAGGCCGGCTCCGAACTCAGGTCCTTCTGATTCCAGGGCCGGCGCTCTATTCACTGCGCCACCTAGCCGCCCCAAGGATCATTATTTTTCATATTGTTTCTCTCTCTTCTTTAATTGCTCACTGTGGCCCCCGGTAGTGAGCCATAGCAGCATCTCACATTAAGATTCCCTCTGTCAGCTACAGTTTTCTGGGAAATTCAATTTGGAGACTGATGTGTTTGATCTCAAGTGAAAACTGGATTTTCCAGGAAGGGCTATGAGTTAACTCTGTTCACTATTTCTTGAGTTATAGTCATAGGGATAGAGTTGTCCAATCATTCTAAGGGACCACAACATGCATTTCCCCACCCTATATATGGAACTATTAGAGAACTTTTAAAAGAAAGTTAAAATAATAGAGAAAAGTCATTTTATAAGTGATTTTGCTGACTATCAACAAAATCTTTTCTTTTATTGTGCTTTAGCTCAGTTTGTTCCCTGACCCATAAATGTCCTCTTTTGTGACTTTCAAGAAAATAGACAACTATTTGGGATATTAACAAATGCTTTATGAAGCTTTGTAGTTTAAATTAAAAATAATGTGATGAGTGTGGTAGTATATGCCTGTAACTCCAGGCTGAGACTGGAGGATAGCTTGAGCTTGGGAATTCTGAGCTGCAATAGCTCAAGCCAATTGCATGTCCCTACTAAGTCTGGTACCAATATGGTGGGGATGAGTTGGGGAGGGGTGGTATCATGAGACTGCCTAAGGAGGGATAAAATGGCCCAGGTAATAAATGGAGCAGGTCAAAATTCTTGAGTTGATCAGCGTGGCCATTACAATTCCAGGCTGGGTGAAATAAGGACACCCAGTTTAAAAAAAAAAAGTATATAAATTAAGCCAATGTAGCAAAAACAAAACACTATAGACAATTTCTCAGATAAATGCCTGACATCTCAAATATAAACAACTTTGTCAAATTTATAGGAATATAAACCATTTCCCAGTTGATAAATAATCAAAAGATATGGACAGGCAGCTTTTGGAAGAAGAAATCAAAGCTGCATATAGTCACATAAAAATGTCCTAAATCATTATTGATTAGAGAAATGAAAATTAAAACAACTTCGAAACACTACCTCACACCTAACATATTGACTAAAATGATAGAAGGGGAAAATGATAAATGTTGGAGGGAAAGTAGAAAAATTGAGATACTAATAATATACAGTTAGTGGAACTGTGAAATGATCCAACCATTTTGGAGAACAATCTGGAATTATGCCCAAAGAATTATAAAACTGCTTACACTCTTTGACCTAGCAATACCACTGTTAGGTCTATTTCCCAAAGTGATTAAGGAAAAAGGAGAAGAAACAATATGTTCTAAAATATTTATAGCAACTCTTTTTGTGAAGGCAAAGAAGTGGAAATCGAGGGGATGCCCATCAGCTGCGGACTAACTGAATATGTTTTGATATATGATTGTGATGGAATACTACTTTGCTATAAGAAATGATGAGCAGGTTGATTTTATTTTTATCTATTTTTGCAAAGCAATTGGCATTAAGTGACTTGCCTAGGGTCACACAGGAACAGATTGAATTTAGAAAAACATGGAAAAACTTGCATGAATAATGAAGACTGAAATGAGCAGAACCATTTTTTGTTTTTTGTTTTCATTGTTAACAAGTGTTTATTGTTAATAAAACCCTGATACATTTAGAATAAATGACAACATGAATTAATTACAGCAATAAAATAGTGCCTATACTATAAAATAGTACATCTTGCTGAAGCAGCTATTTCTTCTTCTTCTTCTTTTTTTTTTAAAGCAATTGGGGTTAAGTAACTTGCTCAAGATTCAACGGCTAGTCGTGATTTATGTGTGGGTGCTCATTTTCTGAGGCCGGTTTTGATCCCAGGTCATCCCAACTCCGAGGCCGGCGCTCTTACTCACTGCGCCACCTAGCCACCCCTAAAGCAGCTATTTCAAAATTAGTTGTATATAGTAACAACAAAGAGTAATTATGAATGATTAAGCTATTCTGAGTTAAATGAATAGTCAAACCAACTACAAAGGACTTATGAAGGAAGATGCTATTCACTTCCAGAGAAAGAACTAATATATGGAACTATGTATTTTATGGTTTCATATACGTGTGTATTTGTATATATACATATATGTGTATATATACATTGTATGACTTTATACATATGAAACATCTATCTATCTATATGTCAAATGTTGGCTTTCTCTCATACAAGTTTGGGAGGAAAGGGGAGGAAACAACTTGGTTGTTGTTCAAAATGTAACAAAAACAAAATAAACAAGAAAACCCCCCAACAACAACACAGGTTTAAACTTTGACTTTGTTAATTCCCACTATGGACAAATTAACTAACCTGATCAAGCCAGTTTGCACATCTTTGAGACAGGGATAAAGGAATATTTGCCCTGTCTGCCAGGTTGGTATTTCAGGAAAGTGCCTTGCAAATCACAAAGCTCTAAAGAATTGAAAGTTATCATTATTTTCCTTACAATATTTCTCTCTTTTGTGGTTTTTCATGAAAACAGCTAAGTGATGGCAACAGTCATAAATGCTTTGTGTAGCTCTGTATATGGAAAGAAAGGCTGTTGAATACCATAGGAATCTTCACACTTTCTTCCTCCTCTCCCTCTCCCCCATGGAGCATACAGGGAATCTGACACAGTAGAGAAGGGGGAGGCTGATGAATAAAAGATGAGAGAGGAAAGTAGAGAATCTTGGAACAATTCTTCCTTTGCTGGAGTGTCTCATATCCAAATGATCACCTCATTAGAGGTATGGTAATGACTTTCTGTCACAGCTGAACTCCTACAGTCCTTACCCTCTCTACCACACAGTTTAGTACTAATTATTCACTGTTTAGCATTGTTCTCTAATTGTCTCATTTTTTCAACAAATATTTATTAAACACCTACTATTTTTAAGGCACCATGTGAGGTGCTAGGGGCGTGTGTGTGTTTGTGTGTGTGTGTGTGTGTGCTCATGCATGTGCACATAGAGAAGAGGGTTGGAGAGATGGGTATATTAGAGCCTCCTCCCTTAAGGAGTGATCATATAGTAGTTGAGATAGGACACTTTAAATAAATAGCTGCAGCTAAAGTAGGAAGTGGGAGGCGATGAGATCAAAGTCTTTGGTGGAAGGGGTTAGCCTTGAAAGGCAGTCTGCCTAGGGGATAGAATTTAAGACTTGGTATCAATAAGACTGGGTTCAAATCTTCCCTCAGTCACTTGCTAGTGTTTGTGATCGTGGGAAAGTCACTTAACCTCACTGACCCATAAAGTGAGAACAGTGATAGCTCCTGTCTTATGGGGCTGTTGTGAGGACCAAATGGGATAATAAGTGTAAAATTCTTTGCAGACTTTAAAGTGCTACAATTACTATGAGAGTTATTAGAAAAGATGCAGGCCTTATCTGAGGAATCAAGGAAAGGAGCGAGTATACATAAAAAGGGAACTTTGGAAGTAGTGGATGTGAGAGGCCAGGGTGCTCTCATCAGACAGCCTTGATATTGTTTTCAGTGAGGTAGAAGCCAAGGGTCTTCTAATGCTCTTTCCTCTCATCCCTGCATCCTGGCTTCCTTCAGGACTGAGCTCAAATCCTGCTTTCTATAAGAGGCCTTTCCTGATCCCTTCCCATTCTTCTCTTTTGTACTAACGCTAATGCCTTCCCTCTGAGCTTGATCCAGTTTAGTCAGCACATGCATTCTTTTTATAGAGTTGTTGCATGCTATCTCTTCCATTAGAATGTGTGCCCCATGAGGGCAGGGATCATGTTTATCCTAGCCCCCACCAAGCATCTGGGTGTTACGATGGATAAAGCACTGGGCCTGGAGTCAGAAAAACCTAAGTCAAATCAACTGTCAGATACTGCCTAGCTCTGTGTGACTCTGGGCAAATCCCTTAGCCTCTATTTGCCTTCATTTCTTTACCTGTAAAATGAGGATAATAACAACTACCTCCCAGAGTTGTTGTAAGCATCAAATAAGGTAATAATTGGAAGGCCTTTGGCACAGTACCTGGCACATATTATGTACTACAGAAATGTTATCTATTATTATTGGTGTCTGTGTCTTTCATTTCATTCCTAGCAATGTACACTTGCCAAAAAGACTGTTTTATGGCGAACTCACACAGGACAAACGTTCACATGGTGGTAGGAAGAAGTATTGTATAACATGGGAGACACTGTCCCAGGGCTGCTTAGCATCAGAGATGTTGTGCTCTGTGAGCAAAGCAGAAGTGAAACAGCTCAAAGGAAACATAGCATGTGCAAATTTAAAGCATCCACTCCAAATATCCACACGGACTATTTGTGCCCAACCTGTGGCAGTGCATTCTGAGCTCTTATTGGTCTGATCAGCCAAAGTCTGACACATTGAAACCTGACTTTAGCATAGTGTTGTCATTTTGGTCCTCTTTGAGAACAGACAACCACCAGCCATTAGCACAGTAACTGGCACTTACGAATGCTGATCATGAAGAGTCAAAGAGTGAATTTAGGAAGGGGATTGAAAAACAACATAAAAGGCAGCCCAGCTGCTATAGGGAATGGCAGTATATTGTCGTTGTTGCCTGTTCCTTCTTTGAGAAAAGTTCAAGCACTCTTGTTATTTTCACTTTTAGCATTTGTAAACGAAGTTCTTAAAACTTTTGCTGTCATGGACCACCTACCCTACCCCCTCCTTTGACAGTTTGATGAGGTTCTGGACCCTAGAGTATTTTTTTAATGAATAGGATTACAAAGGAAGATGATTACACTGAAATAAATCAATATGTCTATCTGTCTTAAAGTTCTACAAGTTCATGTATTCCAGGTTAAGAATCCCTACTTCAGGGTGTTCTCAGGGATTAGAATAAGGAGAGAGGTGACAGACTTTGCACTGCTTGGGCTAAGTTTGAGGCCAGATAGTATTAATTTATAAGAGGTGATTGATTACTGAGATCTGTCTATGAATTCTTATTCTGGATGATATCAGAAAAAGTCCTATTTTTTCAAGGACTATGCCTTTTTTCTGAAAGTGCTAGTAATGCCTTTCTCTTCTCCTCTGGTTAGTAGTTCTTATTCTGTGTACCTCCAGAGTACTCTGGTGTTTGGAAGTTAGAAAATAGGTAGGTTATTATTTGTTACCCCAAGGAACTTCCTAGTTAGAGATATTAAAAAATAAAAGAGCTGCCTTGAGAAGTCATGCATTCTTTGTTCCTTGGAGCTCATCAAGTAGAGGTTATACCACCACCTGCTAAGGATTTTTAAAAATCTTGGCTTTTTTACATAGTTTTCTTGTTTTTAATTACATTTATTTGTGAGTTTATTTCTTACCCTCCACCCTTTACCTAGTGAGCCATTCCTTGAGACAAAATTTTAAAAAGGAAAAAAAATCAGTTCAGGAAAACTGTGTCTGATAATAAATGTCATTTTCACCCATAGTCCATCACTTCTGAAAAGAGGGGAGAGAAGTCGATTCTCTTAATTCTCTGAGTTTAAGTTGGGTAATTAGAATTGCACTTTTGCTGAGGTTTCTGTAGTGGGAATTCATAGTTCCAGTTCCATCCATCCATAGATTGGATGACCTATAATTGAACCTAAAATTCTAGGTGAACCTTGAATATAAAATTCTGTGAGATAAGGAAATAAAAAGGATTGCTGCACAGCAATGAGGGACGACATGAGGTTAAATAGTGTGGGTATTTCTACGTTGGATCATTGTAAATTCCTTGAGAGCTCATATTTTGATATACTTCATGGTGTTCAGTGTACAGTTATGCCTTCTACACCAGGACTTTCCCCATCATTTTCAATATTGATATTGATCACATCAGCAGGAGATACATTATGGATTGGCATAAGAAATTAAATGGAAACTTTTTGGAAGCTTCGTGGAAGCTGCAGATGACATGCAAAGGCCAGCAGACAACACAGAAAAAGTTTAGGAGCTCAGAAATACATAAAATATATTATGACATTGTATAATATTAACCCAAATTTTACCATAAGGCACTGGGAATATTCCATAAAAGAAAAAAATTCTTTGCTATGAAGGGATGGCCAAAAAAATTTATGTGCATTTTCCAGATCGTGGGAGCACTGTGCCCCAAAGCCCCTATGATATATAAGGGATAACTCTAGTTCTTGATGCACAATAGGATCAAATACAGTATTGGAAATGAGGTAGAAGGATTTAGAGACATTTTCTTAACTCCTCGATACAAATTATCTTCAAATATTTCCATAAACACAATGGAGGAAGATTTGCTCCAAACTCTTTGTTTCAAAAAGTTAAAAAGCCAATCAGTTCTCAGAGAAACTTGAGGTTAGTAGGGACTAAAGAGATGTTTGTTGAATTGAATTCTAACTTTATTCACCACATACTTTGTGTTTTGCTGTAACACGTTTTGCTGACAAGGATCATTTTTTCCCACTCTCTGATGGACAAAAACAGGCCATTGAAAAATATGCAAGATGCCAATTGAATCTGGCATCATTCCACTATCATGATCATCATAGTTTTAATTAGCATTTATAAAGTTCTTTAATACGGGTTTCCAAGTGCTTTATAAATATTATCCTCACAAAATCCTCTAGGAGGTAGGTGTTATTATTATTGCCCTAGTTTTACACATGAGGTAACAGAGTTTGAATGTGTAAGCTGTGTATGTGTTGTAGGTTGCCCATGCAGGTACTGTTAATATGGGTCAATATTGTGGATCATAGGAGGGATATGAGTAGATGTCTTTCCTGCTCACCCTTCTTCCAGGGACACTTGGATTCCTGCCAGGAGGGTAAGTAGGACATTGGTACCAAAGGCTGGCCTCTATTCTCCTCAAAGAGAGGAATTATAGGGTTAGAGTTATATCTATATGTTCCACTAAATAGGTAACGAGGTGGTACAGTAGATGTAGAGAATCTCTAGACTGCTCCATCTACTTGCCTGCCTGCCCATAATGACTTCTCCCCTTTTTCTCCTAAATCCACCTGAAACCCATTTTCCACACATGTTATTTCAAAAGGCAAAGCTTAACTCTTTCAGAGATAGGCCATCATTTTATTTTAGAGTCCTTTCCAGGGATGAGGCCAGGTTACAAGGAATATTTTACCCCGATGGTCTGCCTTATATTCCCTATGTTCCTTCCATGACTCCTGGTGATGTACCAGAGTTGTGAGGTCATCTCCCAAAATGTCATTAGACTCCACTTCAGCTGAATAATGGTAATTCAAGAAAGGGGAGTCATCCAAATGAGTAGAAAGGAGTGATGGATGGAAAGAAGTCAATTCTGAAAATAACAAGAAAAGGGAAAGGTGGAGACATCAGCCATAAGGAGATGTCTTCTACCTTATGGGGAACAAACAAAAGACTGGGACAGATTTGTTTGTTTTTCTTTTTTAACAAACCCTGATGAAAGGAAGTTATTTTTTTGTTCTTGTGGAATCATGAAAGAAGCTGTTAACAGGACTGCTTGTCTCCTAATATCTGTGAAGGTCTAAGAAAGCAGCGCCAGACGCCAAACTTGTAATGAGCACTGGCTAGCATGCAGAGTGTACCTGATGTGTGAACAGGGAATTTGGAGTATAGCAGAAGGACTGAGTTCTTTTGATTATTCTAATAATCCCACTGAGAGAGAAGTAGAATTATGTGGAAACAGATAGGGATTGACCTCTTAGGAATTCCCTGGCTCCTGAGTCCAAGGTAAAGTACACACTTTTTTAATGTAAATACTGAAAAGACCCCCTTTGTTTTGAGAGCTTGGGGTGGATAGGATGATGCTTAGAAATCTCTGAACACAGTCTTGGCCTTTAATTGAAATATCTCTCTATTTATCTTTGTTAGGTGGATGTTTTTATTGAACCAGGTGGCTTAGTCATAAGCAGTAAGTAAAGAAGAGTTCTGTCTGGGCTGAGTAAACACCTTAGCTATACAAAGATTGAGTGCACATTTTGTTCACATTCTAGAATTAGAATAAGTTAAATGAAACATAAGGGAAATCTGTATCCCTCAAGATTCAAAGTTTATATAAGTTCTATGGATAGTAAACTCCATCCATAAAGGTTATGAAGGAAAAACAGCAAAATGTCTCTTTTAAAGTCAGAACATTTTTGATCAAGGCAATCTTTGTTTTCTTCCCAGAAACATTAAGAAATATTTAGCAGAATACATCACTGTTCTTTGTTGGGAGAAGGCAAACCCTGACCCAAAACAACTCTCAGTCTCTCTTAGGAAGCAGCCATGAAAGTGAGGGTTTTATGTTAGTCAATCCCATCCCATCCCATCCCATCCCATCCCATCCCATCCCATCCCATCCCATCCCATCCCATTTGAATAGCATTTATCAGATACCAGTTATTTGTTAGGCACCAGACATAAAAAGAAAAGAACGAAGTATCTTCAGCCATGAAAGAATTTCTATTTTCATTACATATGTATCCAGTTGGGAGAATAAACTAGTTACATGGATGGAGATGGGGATGATGGAGGCAAAGGAGAGATCTATATAAAGTTCTGAAAGAATGTTTTGGGAAGATGCCATTTAAAAACTGTGGTGGTGGGTAGTGATAGCTGAAATCAGGGAGGGCTACACTAAGGTAGAAACTAAACTGGACCTTGAATGAAAGTAACATTTGGAAAGGCAGCAGTTTATTTTAGGCACTGGCTAATAGGGATAGTTTTCAAAAATGTTCAGTGATGAACAATAGAATGTCAGTCCTGGGGAAGAACTAGTTTGGGGAAAATTTCAATTTTCTTGGAATGTGAAATAAACTTCTTGAGAGTAGGGACTAATTTTTACCTTTCTTTGCATCCCCAGTTCTTGATAGCAAGCCTATACATAGTAAGCTTATTGGCTGAAATGTGAAGATCAGGAAAGGGAAAAGGTGAAAAAAGGACTGGGAAAGAAACTCAGAGCCAGATTGTGGAGACCCTTAAATATTAACCCAAGAAGTTTATATTTTTGTCCTAGAGGTCATATGGAGCTACTAAAAGTTTTGAGCAAAGGATGGCCTGTTCAGCTTTGCATATTGGGAAATTCATTTTGGCATTTGTGGATCAGAGAGGGAATAGGCCAGAAAAGGCAGAAAGACTCATCAAGAAATTATTGCAATAGTTTAGGTGAGTTAAGGCCTGAACTACAGTGGTAGTGATAAGAGTAAAGAGAAGGAAACAGATGTGACGGATGCTCAATTGAATAGATAGACCTAGACGATTTCATCCATATTGGTCAATTGTCCTTTGTTCTCGAAGAAGACCAAAATGACATCACTATGTTAAGGTCAAGGTATATATAGTGTGTTCAATGGTAACTGATCAGACAAATACAAGCTTGGAAGACTCTACTACAGGTTGGGCATAGACAGTCCATGTGAACCTTTGGAGTGGAGATGTCTCTAAATGTGTTCATCTCATGTTTATTTTGAGCTGTTGAGATTCTGCTTTGCTCACAGAGTACAGCAGTTTCTTTGATTCAAGCACACCATGCTGGAAATTCCTGTGCCAGTTTCTCCCATATCTCACCATTGATTCTAAAGTTCTTCAGAGAGACCTTCAGAGTGTCCTTGTGTGGCTTCTCCTGACCTCAGTGTGAGAGCTTAAGTTCTCTTTTAGGAAAATGTACTTTTGCATTCAAAAAATGGGGCCAGCTGTAATGGAAATGCAGATTTAAAGATTTTCCCTGCCCCTAGCTTAAGTGCACCTGGAGCCTGTGGTGGGAGGCTTGTTTTTCAGGAAAGCCCACACCTTGATACTTTGTGATTGGGCAGTGGGTCAAGGAGGTTGTTACATTCTCTGAGCCAAGAGAAGGCTATATAAGCCCTGAGGAGAGGCTTTGCTTTGGGGCTCACTTTGAGAAGTGTTGTGTGATTTGACCAGATGAGACTCTGGGAAGCCGTTGTTGAGAGCCCCCCGGCTTTGAAAACCCAGATGTTGATGCTTCCCTCTCTGGTAACTGTGATTTGGTATTGATGCATGTAATGTTGGGACAGTTTGGAAGCCTGTCTGTTTGATCTGTAAGTGCTGTAACTCTGAAGTTTGGGGTGCTGACCTTTTTCCCCTGAACTAGGTAATGTGTGTTTGTTTGATTAAAGTAAGCTTGTTAACCCATTTTGAGTTGCTTTCCTTTTGAAAAGCAGATCTAAGAACCTGTGTTGGCAGCTACCCTGGGGATATTGGGGTGCTTGCTGCTACACCAGCCCATCAAAGTTGCACGTTATTGTAGCAGCAAGCACCCCAATATCCCCAGGGTGACTGCCAACACAGGTTCTTAGATCTACTTTTCAAAAGGAAAGCAACTCAAAATGGGTTAACAAGCTTACTTTAATCAAACAAACATATATTACCTAATTCAGGGGGAAAAGGTCAGCACCACAAACTTCAGAGTATACAGACAGTAGTTTCAAAACAAAGAAACAAACAGATCAAGCAGACAGGCTTCCAAACTGTCCAATCATTACATCAATACCAAATCACAGTTACCAGAGAGGGAAGCATCAACATCTGGGTTTTCAAAGCCGGGGGGCTCTCAACAGCTGCCCAGAGTCTCATCTGGTTAAATCACACAACACTTCTCAAAGTGAACCCCCAAGCAAAGCCTCAAATCAGGGATTGTATAGTCTTCTCCTGGCTCAGAGAATGTAACCACCCACTTGACCCACTGCCCAATCACACAGCATCAAGGTGTGGCCATTCCTGAAAACCAAGCCTCCTACCACAGGCTCCATGTGACCACATTCAGCCTATTAGGAGGCAGAGTATATTCTCAAATCAAGGAAGGTTCTCAGAGTCACTTAAGCCAATCAAAGGGCCTAGGGGCAGGGAAGATCTTCAAATCTACATTTCCAGTACAGCTATGTAGTAGAGTTTGAGTGTTTGGCAGTTCATCTTGATAAAGGACCTCAGTTTCTGGTACCTTATCCTGCTAGATGATCTTTGGAATCTTCCCAAGACAATTCAAATGGAAGCAATTCAATTTTCTGACATAGTTCTGGTATACTGTCCAGGTTTCATATGCATATAATAATAAGGTCAGCACAATGGCTCTGTAGACCTTCAATTTGTTAGGCAGTCTGATACCTCTTCTCTCCCACACTTTCCTTTGGAGCCTCCCAAACACTGAGCCAGCTCTAGCAATGCATATGTCAAGCTCATTATCTATATGTACACCCCCTGGAAAGTATACTGCCAAGGTAAGTGAACTTATCCACAGGATTCAAATTTTTTCCACTTGCTGTAACCAATAATTCTACCTTTGGATGGTATGGAGAACCTCTGTTTTCTTGGTATCAATTGTTAGGCCAAAATTAGCACAAGCAGTAGAGAATTCATCTATACTTTGTTGCATCTCAGTCTCAGAGGTTACATTGAGAGTACAATCATCTGTGAACTGAAGGTCATGCACCAACTCTCCTTCTAAGTCTTGACTTGTAGCCTTTTCAAATTTGTCTTTGATACCGTTTTTGTACTCATTGAAGGCAAGCATCTGACCACATAACATAAAACATCATGCTAAAAGGCATTGGGAGCCAGCACACAGATCTGCTTCCCTCCATTGGTAACTGGAAAAGCATGAGAGCATTATCCGTTATGTAGAATCTGGGCATACCATCATGAAACTGACATATAATGTTGATTAACTCCTACAGACAACCAAAATTTGCCATAATTTTCCATAAATATTCGTGACTGACAGTGTCAACAGCCTTTGTTAGATCAGTGAACATTGTGTACAGGCTTCTGTTCTGTCTTGGCATTTCTCCTGGATTTGGGCAGCAAACACCATATGAACTGTACCTTAACCCTTTCTGAAGCCACACTAAAGGTAGATGACAATCTTCTTCCAGGTGAAAGATCAGCATATTAAGGAAAACTCTGGCAAGAATCTTGCTGACTTAGAGACAGCTCCCCCCACCGCCCATGATTGATGTGGGACAGCTATTCCCCTTTTCCTTTATAGAGATGGACAATGGAAGCATCATTGAACTCCTGGGAAATAATCTCTTCCTGCCATATAATCCAGAAAATTTCTGTCAAATTTTGTATGAGCAGCAGACCCTCTGCCTTGTAAATCACAGCTAGAATAGAATAGAACCAGGCACTTTGCCATACAGGAGAAGCCTAATGGCATCAAAACCTCTTCTTCAGTTGGAAGTTTACCTAGAGTGAGTGACTTTAACCTGAGATATACGGTTAATGGCTTCAGCATTGATTGGTGATGGTCTCTTGAGAATGCCATGGAAGTGTTCCATATGGGAACACTCTTATCTCCACCTTGGAGGTGGTAGAAAGGGAAGAGTTGAGGATGACCCCAAAGTTTAGAAGCTATGTGATCATAGAATTCTGTGATTCTGGTTGGAACACCAACTTTTCTGCTTACTACCTCTGTACGCTGGGTCACTATCAAAAACAGGAAAGTTTTGAGAAAGGATATCCTGATAGCACAAGATGATGAGTTCAGGTTTTTTTTTTTTATGTCTTATAGTTGAGATGCTAGTCAGACATCCAACAGGAGATTCAATTAGGTAGTTGGTAATGCAGGAATGGAATTCATGGGATAAATGTAGGCTGGACATATAGATTTAGGTGTTATCAGTGTCAAGGCAATAATCAAACTGATAGGAACATGTGAGATTACCAAGGAAGAGAGAGGTTAGGGAGGGAAGATAAGAGATGCTAAGACAGAGCTCCAGGGGACATTTATTTTTAAGGAGATAGATAATGTCCTGTCTCTATTTAAACAAATCTAAATATTTCATAGCTATCCTATTCTCTAAATCAGAAGTTCTTGACCTGGGATCCATCAACTTGACTTTTATGTATTTTTGTTAGTTGCATTTCAATATAATTAGTTTCCTTACAATGCTTTGTATTTTTTATTTGCTACACTTAAAAAACATTCTGAGAAGATATCTGTAGGCCTCATTTGGGGTCAAGTGACCCAAGTCACTCTCTAAAAACTCCATTTAGCTATTTAGATCTTCACCAATTTGTATTTTCATCTTCCTTTCTTGTAACTATGCTACAATTTTTGGAATTTCTACTCTGGCCCCTTTGTTTGGACCACATCTTTGGAAAGTATATTTTAATGGGAGTTAGGAGACTTGGCTTCTAGTATCAGCTCAGCAGTGGGATATTGGGCAAATCACTTAGGCTTTCAAGACTTTAGTCGTCTAACATTCTTTTCCTTTCCCTTTTTTCTCCTACCACCCAAGTCACTCAAGGATTCTCTCAAAGAAATCATATGGCTTTCCTTGCTTTTGTGGATATTCTTTCCCTAATAAATATGTTTCAAGGACATATTAGCAAGGAATGGAAAGATCATTGCATTTGGAGTCGGAGAATATAGGCTGACCCATGGATGACCTATTAGCCTGGATAACTAATTGTTGGGTAGAGATTCCTCTCATCTGTGGACTAGAATTTAGGGATTCTGAGTTCCCTTCCATCTCTCAAATTCAGCGATTCTAGTTTGAATACTAGTTTTGATACTACCTTGGACAAGTCAACCTGGGATGAAATTTCCTCATTTGCAAAATAAAGAGTTTTATGAATATAAGATAAATGCATGTGATGATTAATATAGATAAATTGATATGAATATAGACATATATATGGATATAGATATATGTTGATATGGGTAGCTAGATGGCACAGTAGATAGAGCACTTCTCCTGGAGTTGAGGGTCTGAGTTCAAATCCAGACTCGTACTTACCATGTGACCCTGGACAAGTCAGTTAACTCTGTTTGCTTCTGTTTCCTCATCTGTAAAATGATCCAGAAGAGGAAATGGCAAACTACTCCAGTATTTTTGCCAAGAAAACCCCAAATGGGTTCATAAAGAGTTAAACACGACTGAAATGAGCCAACAACAAAAGATATTGATATAGATAGATGTCACTTATCAGATGCAGTGATAGACATGACCTAGGATGTATCTTTCTTTGGAGAGAGTTGGAACCATGTCATGGAAGCCCTTCTAACAGCATAATTGGTGGGGAGATATAGGAAGGATTCAATATTGCCAAGCCTGCATGATCTTTCCTCCATTCTCTAAGAGGGGTTTCAGAATGAAATTATCAGAATGCTACCACTCACAGATTTCTGGTCTAGGAGTATGAGTCTGGAATCAGAATAAAAGCAATTTTCCTCAACTCTTGGGGATGGGTAGGTAGCACTTGCCAAATTAGCCCTTTCCCACCAAACAGAGGTTACACAATAAATTATAAGAAATAACAAGTAACTCCATCAAAGACAGCAAGAGAGATTGGGGTTGTTATATAGATTAGAATATATCAAAGAATATGAGCTTTTCATTTGGGAGCAAGGAAAGTGCTTGTTGATGAATAAATGCTTGATTTATAGGAGGCAACTTGTCAGGAGGAGAATCTTCAAAGCAACATTTTGTTCTACTGAATCAAATCTTTTTTATTGTCATCAAGCTGTTAACATAGAAGGAATTAGTCTCTGAAAAAATACTGTTAATGTAAACTTGCTTGTTCCTTTTCATTAATCTTAAGGGCTCCTTTGATATGTATTTAGATTATTCTCAATTATTAGGGTAACCCCTGGGCCTCAACCTCATTGGTGAGTTAAGGTGGGGGGGGGTCTCCCCAAGCATGTAAAGATATCCCTTCAGGGAATGGGCTGATGAGAACAATTTCTTCCAACAACCATGAAGGTGGCCAAAGCAGGTGCTAAGGGGTGCTTAGAGCTTGATCAGACATAAAAGATGCCTAGGCCATCCCCTGTATCCCAAGTCATTACCAGTCCTTTTGACTTTTGTCCTGCTACAGGACTTCAATGACTAGAAGAAAGAGTGAAGCTGATGACTTTATGCAACCTTGCCTCACTTAAATCCAAATCATGCAGAAGTCAAGACATCCCTCTGTGATGTCATTGGTCCTCTGAAAATGAAGGACAAGCAACAACAACAAAGAGATCATCCTTATGAAAGCTTTGTGGAGTTGGGAGGAAGACTATGCTTAGCAACTACTGTTATTTCCTTATTTGCCTTTTGGAGAGATTAAGCATCTGATTATTTTTTTGAATGTTGATAATCCTCTCTTCTTTCATATGCTTTGGGAATCCCCTCAATGACATGAAAATGTCACCTCAAACACAGAATCCCTCATTGCATTATTGAGCTAGTTCTGTTGTATTTTGAATTATAATTTTCTTTAATTTTTTTTTTTACTTCTTTTAGTAGTTTAGGGATTATAATGCTAGAGCTTAATGGTGGTAGTTCCTCTTTCACAGATGGAGAAGAGTTATATAATTCTTTACAAGTACTTTTCTATTTTCCCCCTGTTTATTTTCTGCCTTCTACTTGCATCCTTAAATGACCTTAAAATGATTTGGATCAGTTAGGTCCTTTGTCAAATTTCCTATAAATTTGTATTTTCTTCCATTACTCTGCATTGTTTTATCAAATGATACTGTTCATCTAGGACAATTCACCTTTGTAACTCGACTAATGTCTAATGTGAAAGTATTTGCAGATCCTATACTGGACTATATGTCGTCGTGGGGGGTGGGGGAGGGAGGGAAGAGAAATTTGAAACTCAAGGAACTATGGAATTAAATCTTGTAAACTAAAAATAAACAAATAAAAAAAAAGAATAAAAGTGAGCAACCAGAAAAAAAAATGTTACTAGCCCCAATGATGCCATGCTAAAAATGTAAATGGTGAGGTTAATTTACTCAAATTAATTAATTATAGTAATATGCTAGTCCATAGAGGATTTCTCTAGGAAAAAACAACAAGAAGACTGGAATAACAAAATAGATGGCCAAATCTTCCAGGTCTCTCCCAATAGATTCATAACAAGCTAAAATACAACAGGACCTCAGAGATCAAGGAGACTAGTCCATGCCTCTTACATTATACACAAGGTACCTGGAACACAGAAAGGGAGAGTGATTTGCCTCTGCTCACACAGCAAGATAGTGGCAGAACCAGAACTAAAACTCAGGGGCCTTGACTTCCAGACCAGGGCCTGGTCTACTAGATTTTGCTCATGTCTTCAGAGAAGGAACAGACAATGGACTCCATGAATTCTAAAAACTATTACACCACTCCATTTTGTCAGTTGTCTCGACTCTCAGCTCATCTCTGTCTGGCCCCCTGTGAAATTGAAAAGTTAGAATGCTGTCACTTTGTGGGTTCTGTAGCTCTAGAATTTGTTCAGAGTAATTTTTTTATAGGTATTGGAGATGATTGGAGCAGGAGCTCAGACAAGTTCCTGCTTTTACTCAGCAATCTTAGCTCTACCCCCATCTGCGTTGTTTTTACCAGAGTCTATAATGTTTATAAATAGTTGCAGTTCTTACAATCACTTGCTGCATTTTCTTCTCATTTTTATTTTTTCTTCTAATTTGATATGTGTTTCAATCTTCACACTAACATGTTGGTGGTCTGACTATACTCAGATAGCTATGTATGTGTAATGGTAATGGAATTTGAATTTGAAGATGTCTTTTTGTATTGGCAAGTAAGCAGGTACTTAGCACTTAGTAACTAATCAAGCCTCTGTGAAAGAAACAGAAGGTATGAACCCCTGTTCCTGAACTGACAGGAAGGGGTTGGCTAAAACAGGAAGTAGCTAATGCTGTGTGTATATAAGGAAAATCCCCAGGGAGGGTCAGTCATAATTTCTTGGGACCAGCATCTGGAGGCAGAGCAGTTACAGAAGAGAATTGAGAGGTGAGAACTGAGTCAGATCTTGGAGCAAGCCCCGTGGAGGCTGAGTAGGAGCCCCATCCCACCCCCCACCCTCCACCCCAGGCTGGATAAGGTGATTCTGATTTTTTGAACAAGCTGCAGGAGACTGAGGAAGAATGACCAGGATGCTGAGACTTTGTTTGTGGCTTGGTTGAGCTTTGAATTCCCTGGAACAGAAATTGTGAAGGATTTGAGATGGACTACACTCTGTGAACTTCAATGTGGAGCAGAACTTACACAGAGAGCTGGACAAGGAACTAGGAGCTGTCTGCCCTTGAATCCAGGTGATTGGTAGATTCAGGTAAGAGTTGCCTGCCTTGAGTCAACATGAAAAGACCTCTCCACAGGTACTGGGTAGTGATGAAATTGTAGTTTATTAGTGACCTAGGAGTGGAGGGTCTGTGTATTTTCTAGTGATCGTACTTAGTGATTAATGATACTTAGTAATTGATTGCTGAATAAGTGACTGATTGAGTTAACTTAGTGTGCGCCATCAGTGGAAGACTTTGACTATTATACTCTGAGATGACTGAATGACTGAGTAAGGAAGCAAACCTCCTTAGGGATGACTGAATGTAATAAATGATTGTACTTTGTTGAAAATTATTGTGACCACTTTGGTGAAAGCTATGTGGCCATTTTAATGATAAGCTGTTGTGAATACTATATTGTGATTTTCTGTGATGTCGTAACATTGTGAATACTGTACCTTGATTTTCTATGAATGTTTTACTTTGCTTTGCTTTGTTATGGAATAAATGGTGTGTTTACTATACTGTGTAATTAGAACCTTGAAAGCTGTTCACTGTACCATTCTTCTGGAAAGCTGCTCATGTGTGACATTACAGTATGTAAGTTCAGAAATTACTCCCACATTGGTAACCAGTTATCTCTCATCTATTAAAATATGAGAAATTTCTCATCTTGTGTGTGTGTGTGTGTGTGTATGTGTGTGTGTGTTTGTGTGTGTGATATTATTTGGTTCTTGCCTTGTACAATAACTTCTGATTCTCTGTTTTTAAATTTATGTTTATCATTTAACAAAAATTTGTCCTCTCTCCCTCCTTTCTTCCCTCCCTCAATGGAAAATAAATGGCAAAACTCTCATAACAAATATGCATTGTCAAACAAAACAAATATGCATTATCAAGCAAAACAAATTCCAACATTGTCCTGATCTTAAAGAATGTGTCACATGTTATGCCCTCAGTTTATCAATTCTCTCTCAAAAAGGGGTTAGCACATTTTGTCATTGGTCTCTGGAATCAATTGGCCATTTTATTGATCAGACTTTTTAAGTATTCAAAAAATTGTTTTTCTTTACATTATGTCATTATGGCATGACAAATTGCTCTTCCATTTCTGCTCATTTCACTGTGTGATTTTTTAGAACATAAAAAGCTTAATTAGCACTGACTGACGGGCAGTGAGATAACTAGAAATTTCTGGGGACAGGTAGGTAACAAAGTGGATAGAGTACTGAACCTGGAGTCAGGAAGACTCATCTTTGTGAGTTCAAATCTGGACTTAGAAACTTTATAGGTATGTGACCCTGGGTATGTCAATTAACCTTGTTTTTCTCAGTTTCTCATCTGTGAAATTAGCTGGAAAAAATATAGCAAACTACTTCATTCTCTTTGCCTAGAAAACTCCAAATGGGCTCACAGAGTCAGACACAACTGAAAAACGACTGAAGAAAGCAACCCCTCACTCAGCATTTTCATTCTCTTCTTAAAGAAGAGTATTCATTATTTATAGGCACACAGTTTCTATGTGTTCTACATGCATTTGACTATTCTAATTTCTTATTACTGAATCATGTTTTCCAATATATTTTTGCCTTCTTTCCTATGCCTACTTTTACATTTAAGCCTCTGAACACTGAAGTATATGTTGACTTAATTTGGAAAGTCTCATGAAATTCTCAGTAGAATTTCTTTATTATTATATATCTTCTACAACAGATGTTGACCCATAAGCTACAATTATTTTCATGGTGGTCTTTTTTTTGCCAATGCACAGCCTGAGTATTGTAACACAATATAGGCAAGTATCTCATGAAATATTTCTTGTTGCCTTTGGCTGTCTAATAAAACCAGCTCTGCAAACTCCTTTATTTGCCTCTCCCAAGAAGACCTATGAGCCTGCTTTCTGCTTAACTGTAATGTCCTTTTGTATTATGGTTTCACTTAGAGAAAGTCAAGTCTGATATGTCATTTCCTCCAGCTGTATTTCTGATCAGTTGCTGGACAAGAATCTCACATTTAGAGAACCAACAGTTAAGTTACATACTTATAAGTGATCTAAAAGCTGTTATTTTAGTGTGACTTTGTCTCTATTTTCACCACTGACTGTTACCATTATTGCAGAAACAGAAATGGTCTGCCTAAGATTGAGGGCCATTTTGTAATAATTTTTGTTTTGTGGGTTCCCATAACCAAGTGATTTATTATGTAGTGACCAGTCTCTTGGGAATGAATCTGTCCACACAACCAGATTAAACCTTGGAGAGCAGTCATAGTCTATTGTTAAGATCATTCCAAACCTTTCCAAAATGGTAGAGCCATCCCAAGTTAGATGGTATAGAGATTAGAGGACTAGGCCTTGAGGAAAGAAGACTTGAGTTCTAATCCTGCCTCATCTACTTACTGACCATGTGACCTTGCATAAGTCACCCTCCCTTCCCCTCTGTTTGCCTCAGTTCCCTCATTTGTAAAATTGAGATAATAATCACACCTATTTCCCAGGGTTGTTGTGAGGCTCAAATGAAATAATATTTTTAAAGCACTTAATACAATGTCTAGCACATGCTAAGTACTAGATAAATTCTATTATTATTACAATAATCCTAATTCATTTACATGGTATGATGAGGCATCAGAGTAGGTTATCAAGGTTAGTTATTGAATGCAAGTATTATTTTACTGTCTTACAAATGAGCAAGTTAGGCCCAGAGAAATGAAGTCTTTTGTTCTTTTTCTATCTCTCTATCATATCGCTGAAAACATGTCTAAGAAATACATAACAGCTTTGTAAACAGATGCCCAAATCACCCAACTTTCAACCAGTTGCTAGCAGCTAGTTCTCACCTGACAATAAACTACTGATGAAATAAACACTATAAGTACTACAGCAAAAAGGAAGTGTTGAATCCGGGTCTGGGGGGAAAGGTGGGAGGAGTTTCAGAGAAGAGTTTCTACCTATTTCTCAGGTTTTGTTGTTCAGTTGTTTCTCAGTTCTGGCTGACTCTGTGTGATCCCATTTGAGGTTTCCTTGGCAAAGATGTTGGAGTCGTTTGCCATTTCCTTTTCCAGCTCATTTGACAGATGAGGAAACTTCAGCAGACAGGGTTAAATGATATGCCCAGGGTCACACAGTCAGTAAGTATCTTAGGCCAGATTTGGATGCAGGAAGATGAGCCTTCCTGACTCCAGATCCAGCATTCTAACTTTTCAATTTCACAGGGCGACCAGACAGAGATG
Organism: Gymnobelideus leadbeateri; assembly: GCA_011680675.1. Lineage (NCBI taxonomy): Eukaryota > Metazoa > Chordata > Mammalia > Diprotodontia > Petauridae > Gymnobelideus > Gymnobelideus leadbeateri. The sequence goes on from WOXC01003339.1 coordinate 248,325, forward strand.
AGCTGAGAGTAAGACAATTGACGAAATGGAGTGGTGTAACAGAGTTTTTAGAATTCATGGAGTCCATTGTCTGTTCCTTCTCTGAAGACATGAGCAAAATCTAGTAGACCAGGCCCTGGTCTGGAAGTCAAGGCCCCTGGGTTTTAGTTCTGGTTCTGCCACTATCTTGCTGTGTGAACAGAGGCACATCATTCTCCCTTTCTGTGTTCCAGGTACCTTGTGTGTAACATGAGAGGCATGGACTAGTCTACTTGATCTCTGAGGTCCTGTTCTATTTTAGCTTGCTATGAATCTATTAGGAGAGACCTGGAAGATTTGGGCATCTATTTTGTTATTCCAGTCTTCTTGTTGTTTTTTCCTAGAGAAATCCTCTATGGACTAGCATATTACTATAATTAATTAATTTGAGTAAATTAACCCCACCATTTACATTTTTAGCATGGTATCATTGGGGCTAGTAGCATTCTTAATATTTGCAATATTTCCCTGAAGTGTTTTGAACAAATAAAACTCTAGCACCAAGTACTTGCTGCTGTTTCATTCTTTAGGAGAAATGCAAAGATGTACCTGACACTTTTCTTTTTTTGGAGGTGGGAGGTGAGGCAATTGGGGTTAAGTGATTTGCCTAAGGTCACACAGCTAGTAAGTGTCAAGTGTCTGAGGTCAGATTTGAACTCATGTCCTCCTGACTCCAGTGCTGGTACCCTATTCACTGTGCCACCTTGCTGTCTCTCTGACAGTTTTAATTTAGGTCTGAATACCATCGATTCATCAATTTAACAAGTTTTTTAAAACTTGCTATAATTATAGTAGGACTATGACCTTTCTGATACTGGACACCATGCATTTCCATGTAACCTAATAACGTATTAACTTTTTTTTGCTTCCATATCACACTATTAATAAATATTAAGCTTGCAATCCCCCTAACCATTCTAGGTCTTCAGATTTATTGTCACTCATCCATATCTGATTTGTTCTGTGACATTTGGATTTACTAGAGGGCCATATGTGGCCTCAAGGCCACAGGTTCCCCATTCCTTTTATAGGGAGAGGTACAAATATAAATGACATATGAATTCTACCTTTAAGGTGTTTATAACATAGATGGGAGAGATACATTAAAATTGATCAACATAACATTGATTTGATTCCGATAATCACATGATAAAGGCAATAAAGTGCTATGAAAAGAGATAAAGAAGGATTACTCATTAAGGAATGGATAGATCTGAACTATAATATCCAACTCCTCTGTAACTTAGAGAATTGATTAGAGAAGTTAAGAGACTTGACCATGGTCACATGGTTCATGTTTGTCAGAGGAAATACTTGAATTCAGGTCTTCCTGACTCCAAGGCCAGGCCTCTATCTACTATGACAAGCTGCCTCTTCTCTTAAGGTCATAGAAAAGAAAAATAAGATAAACTGTAGATGACTGATTTTAATCCTTTGTAATGAATAAAGGCAGGGGAGAGCTGTGCTGAGTGGGAAACCAAAAACTTTCCTAAATACTTTCCGGTGATATTGGTTCTTTGAATAATTCATACACAATTATCTTTGAAATAAGAGGCCCAGGCTTTGAGGAGTCCCTTCCAATCCTCCCACTAGAGAAAATGTGTGCATTTAGCAGATGGGAGGAGAGAATCTGGCATCGTCAGTGTCTATCTTTAAGCAGCTCTTTGTGTAGACAAATATTAAGCACATGCAAAATTTAAGCCCAAAGAAGAGAATGATGTGCCATTAGAAGATATCTGTTAGGCCCACGGGAGATTCTTATGTTCCAGCTGCAATAGAAATTTGAAAAGGCAATGCTGATGTCTTTGGTGCTCTTCCTTTTTGGAATTTAAGTTCATTTGTTTACTTAAAAAATGCACTAAAATAGCTGATTTCATAACCAAAACCCCACTTCAGTTTCTATTCCCATCATCATCACTGAACTTATTGAATATCTAGGGCCTATAAGTCAAAAGGTACTGGTAGTAAAAGAAGAAGCAATTTGTTAGAGAAAAAGAATGCCATGCATAGGTTAGAAGCCTGGCATTTTAGTCCCAGATTGCCTTCATCCCTCACCAGCTGCATTTACTCCGACAGGTTCTTTGACTGCTCTATGCATCAGTGTCTTCATCTGTAAAGGGAAATCATAATCTTTGCCAGACTGTCACTAGGAATTGTTGTGTTGGAATATATGAGCTAATGAACATGAAAGCCTTTTGAAAAATGAAAGCTTGGGTCAAATCCAAAAAGAAGAAATTTAATAGGGTTAAATGTAAAGTCTTAAAAATAAAACTTCACAGGTAAGATGGTGGGATAGATATGACTGGATAGCAATTATTCTGAAGACCAGGAATGTTTGGGGGACTGCAAGCTCAATGTGAATCAATAGTGTGATATGGAAATAAAAAAATAATACATTAGTAGGTAGCAGGGAAAGGCATGGTAACGAGAACTAGAGAGGCCATGTTCTACGCTGATCAGATGACATTTGAATTTTGTCTTTAGGTCTTGGTGAAAAGTCTTAGAAAGAACATTGGTAATCAGGAAATGTCTAGAGAACAGAAAGATGATGTTGGACACTAGAATTATGATATGTGAGGATAGATGGAAAGAACTAGAGATAATTAACCTCAAAAAGAGAGACTGATTTTGTCATGTTAGCCAATCTGACTGGTGAGATGTGGTACCTCAGAGTTGTTTTTGATTTCCATTTCTCTAATCAATAGTGATTTAGAGTATTTTTTCACATGCTTATAGATATATTTAATTTCTTCCTCTGAGAACTGCCTGTCCATATCCTTTGACCATTTATCAATTGGGGAATGACTTGTATTCTTATACATTTGACTCATTTCTCTGTATATTTTAGAAATGAGGCCTTTATTAGAGACACTGGTTGTAAAAAGTCTTTCCCAATTTTCTACTTTCCTCTTAATCTTGGTTACATTAGTTTTGTTTGTACAGGAAATTTTCAATTTAATGTAATCAAAATTATCCATTTTGCATTTTATAATGCTCTCTAGCTCTTATTGGTCATAAAATCTTCCCTTCTCCATAAATCTGACAGGTAAACTATTCCTTGCTTTCCCAGTATCAGCCTTTATACCTGGATCATGCACCCAGTTAGACTTGATTTTGGTATACTGTGTTAAATATTGGTCCATGCCCAGTTTCTGCCATACTACCTATGGCAGTTTTACCAGCAGTTTTTATCAAATCTTTTATCAAATTCTTATCCCCAAAATTGGGGTCTTTGGGTTCACCAAACAGTAGATTACTATAATCATTGACTGCTGGGTTTTGTATACCCAATCTATTCCATTGATCCATTAATCTATTCCTCAGCCAGTACCAAGTAGTTTTGATGACTGCTGCTTTATAATACAGATTAAAATCTGGTATGGCTAGGCCACCTTCCCTAGCACTTCTTTTCATTAATTCCCCTGACGTTCTGGACCTTTTTTTCTTCCAAATGAATTTTGTTACTATTTTTTTCTAGCTCTGTAAAGCTAGGAAGACTCATGGTGGAAAGAGATATTCACATCCAGAGAAAGAACTACAGAGTCTGAATGTAGATTTAAGCATACAACCAGCTCTCTTTCTTTTTCTTATTTTGTTTTGTTTCCTCTTTCCTATTGTTCATTCCATAGGTTATAATCCTTCTTTACAACCTGACCGATGTTTAATGTGAAGGTATTTGCAGATCCTATATTTGATTGCATGCCACCATGGTTGGGGAGTGAGGAGGAGGGAGAGAAAGAGGGAGAAAATTTGAAACTCAAGGGATTGTGGAATGGAATCTTGTAAACTAAAAGTAAACAAATAAATTAATAAAAAAAGAGAAAGACTGAGTGGGGTGTATGTGATAACTGTCTTTAAGTACTTGGAGGGTTTTCATGTGGAAAAGAGATTAGACTTTTTCTTCTCATTGACCATAGAAGGAAGAACTAAGTAAAGACGAATGGAAATAGTCAAAAGGCAAATTTAGACTTGAGGCAAGGGGAAAATAACAAATAACACCTGCCTAGTAATTAGAACTTTTCAAAAGAAGAATGGACTGACTTGGGAGGAAGGGGTTCCCCTTCACTGGAAGTCTTCAAACACATTCCCTAGATGACTAATTGGCGGGTATGGTACAAAAGGGTTTCTTGTTCTCATATAGCTTGCACTAAATCTACTTCTATCTCTTTGATTCTATGACTCTGAGACTCCTAAATTAATAGATATTCGTATTTTTTAAAGCAATTGGGGTTAAGTAATTTGCTCAAGGTTACATGGCCAGTCATTATTTATGTGTGGATGCTCATTTTCTGAGGGCAGATCCCATCCCGGGTTGTCCCAACTCCAGGGCTGGCACTCTTACTCACTGAGCCACCTAGCTGCCCCATATTTGTATTTTTTTAAACAGGTGTCTACACATAGATGTTCTCTCAAGAAAACTGGGAGTTTGAACTGGTATTTTTGTATAACCAGCTGACATTTTACCTCAAAAAAGAAATCAAGTCCTCTCTGCAAAGGTGATTGACCCACATGCAAGCATTTTTCATAGTAATTACATGTAAACATTTTTCAGAGATTAATGGAAATTAATTGAGATACAATTACCGTTCCTGGACAAAGCTAAGGAAAGACTGAAGAAGCTCCTTGTTTGCCTAAGAGCATGGATGAGAACAGAAAAGTGGCAGAGTCCCTCTGGATGGGCTGGGTTTTTTTTCCTCTCCAGGGCTGGTCCATGGCTCAGGTTCTCCCTGGATTAGTTCCCATCTACATCATTTCCCATAGACATAATCAAGTCTTCTCTGCAGCTAAGCAGGGAGTGAGAAGTAGAGAAAATGACTTTCAATGTGAAGTTAGGGAACCTTTTATCTGAATCCCAGCTATGGCATTTAGTACTCATGCAACTTGGGAAAAATAACTTTTTCTAAACTTCAGTCAAATGAGAACAGCAATGAAATGAAGGACTTTGTCCTTATCAACTCTGAGATCCTTTCTAGCTCTTCTAAATACTATGATTTCTCTACCTATGACCCTTGTCAGCAAATAAACAAGCATTTGTAGCCTACTATGTGCTAGATGCTGTGCTCAGGACTGGAGATACAAAAATAAAAGGCAAAGACAAACCCTGCTCTAAAGGACCTCACATTATAATGGGTGAGACAACATGAAAATAACTAGGTACATGCAAGATATAAACAATGTAGATAGAAAGTAATCTTAGAGGACAAGGCACTAACAGCAGGGGGAACCTGTAAAGGTTTCCTGCAAAAAGATGCTGAGTCCTGAAGGAAGTCAAGAAGATGAAGAGGCAGAGGTGAGTATGGAGAATGCTTTAGGCATAAGGGACAGTCAATGTAAAAGACAGGAAAGAATAAATGTGGAGTAAATAGTAAGTGGGCCAGTGGAGTTGGATCCTAGAGTCTATGGAGGGGAGAACAATGGGAGAATCTGAAAAGGTGGGAAGGGACCAAATTGTGAAGCGCTTTAAGCCTTAGCCAAAGGACTTTATTTTGGATCCTGGAGATAATAGGGAGCCACAGCAGTTTCCTGAATAGGGGCTGACATGATCAGACATACATTTTAGGAAAATCATCTTGGCTTCTGAGTATAGAATGGATTGGAGTAGGGAGAAACTTGAGGAGATAAATTAAAAGGCTAGTGTCTTCATGAATGGAGAGAATATATATATGCACACATATACACATGTATGCATATACATGTAGATGTATATATACACACATGCACAATACACATATTTATATAAACATCTACTGCAATGTTATATTGCAATATATGTGCAATATTTCTTACAAGTGTTATATGTATGTATTTTTCTACATGCACAAACAGAAACAGAGATGTGTAGGAGATATGAATTTAGAAATGACAAGACTTGGAAATGAATTAGACATGGGGAATCAGAGTGAGAATTCAAGGATGACACTATAGTTGCAAGCTAGGGTGAATAGGGGGATAGTAATGACTGTTGAGGTAAATGGATTTCTTTGTGAATTGAAGAACGAAGTCATTCCCTTCCTCCAGATTTAGCCAACTCATGATTATCTATATGAATGAAGAACAGGAGTTGGGTGGAGAATTCAAATCTATAAATAATCAAATTATACTTTGACTTTAGACCTTAATTATTTGATTATTTAATAAAATCCACAGAAGTAGCACATAGAGGTAATTAAGTTTTCAAAGGCTATGCTGTACCAGAAGAATATGAGTTCCTATAGCTCAGGGGTAGGGAACATGCAGCCTTATAAGTCCTCAAGTGTGGCCCTTTGACTGAATCCAATCTTCACAAAACAAATCCCCTCAAGAAAAATTTTATTCTGTAGAACTTGGACTCAATTAAAAGGTTATACCCAAGGACCTAGAAGGCAACCCTCCCACCCCTTTTTCACAGGCCCTGCTAAGAGAGAAAACTTTTGATCACTGATCTAATGATTGCCTGAAGGTTTGTCATCTAAGAAGCAGCTCAACTAATTTTGAAGACACTCACTCACAGACTGGCACAGGGTGATGAATTTTTCAGATGACAACTCAAAGACTTTCTCCTTATTCACAAGGGAGTTGCATCTGTGTCAGGAAAGGGAGTAGTCATGCCAGAGAAGTCACAGGTGGTTGATATTTATAATCTTTAGGCTCTTTGATGTAGTTGAGGACATGGTCTTATCTCATTTTGTTGAGGCAAAGATTAAAGTTAGTTGACTTTCCCCAATCCAACTCTCTAGGATTTAAGCCTAGGAATATCTAGGCTCCTGGCTCGGAGGCCAATATCCTGCTGACTCACAGATCATTATAAGTTGACTCCCTCATCTATTAGATTGTGTTGACTTTGACACAATGGCTGCTATGTTTGTCATGCTGAGAGGTTTCCAGGAAGGAATTTGACAATTTAATGGTGCCTAGTAACTCTCCCATCACTCATCTTTCTGTACTGGAGACATCTGAATACTGAACTTGCCAGCATCACTCAGAGCAACCTGTGATGGGAGTTTCTCTCTGGTTCTTCTCCCTTCTTTCAGCAAACTCGATAATTGAGTTTGAGAGGGCTATAAAACACTCAGCTGGCAGGTGGCCTTTGCAGTTCCCATTTAACATCATTGATGGCAGATGGCTTCTGAGATCTATTGCTGCCAGTTAAGATGACATTAAGTGCCAAGCTCCAAGGTCTGGACAATAATGGATTGGTCATGATATGCTCTTAGCTCTTTTGATCAAGTCCTGGCTTCCAGAGGGAAAGTAGAATCGATGTTTGTGGACTCAGGTGCTCCTTATTTCACTAATTTTGTAGCCGAAACTTTAAGCCCATGTGCTTGCAACTTGGTGCCCAGAATTTCACCTGTAATAATACTTATGGGCAACATGAATCTCTCTTCAGAAAAGGCTCAGAGGTAAAATTTTCTGAGGTATGGAATAGTGAGGATGGTGTTGACTATATTGCCTATGAGAACGTTGGGAACCTACCAGATTGTAACCTCCCCGATGTCAGGAAATAAATCTTATTTCTTCTTTCATATCCTCCACAATATGGGACACTTGGGAGAAGCTTTATAAATTCTTATTGTCTTGATTACATGGTGCTAAGCAGCAAAAATTAGTGGAATAGGTTGTGTATCTTCCAATTTGAGTACTTTAGACTTGTAGAAGCTAGAGAAGTACTCTAGAGCTGACTACATTGCCTCATTTTCTCTTTTTGGGAAACATCAGTGACTATACTGAGTTTTTGCTTTGTCATGGGAGTTATGCAAGAGTTAGTGGAATGAGTGAATTAAATGAATAAGAAAAGATTCTAAAAGTGTTTATTAGGTTCCAGGCACTCTACTAATTGCTAGGGTTGCAAATATAATCAATCATCCAAGCAGCATTTCTTAATGGTTGCTATGCCCAGCCCTCAAAGAATTTATTTTCTAAAAGGGGGAAGCAACATATAAATGGGAATGGTGGCCAAGGGAGGGTGAAGTAATAAGAAAGGTGAACAGAACCTAGAGCAATCTAATGATGTAACTTTTCCAGAATAATTGACAGGATTGACTTGATTACTTTTTCCAAGAATGAGAGGTGAAAGAGGAAGGGGGTTGCAAAGAGATCATAGAAGAGGGAGGAAGACCCATATGTACAAAAATATTTATAGCAGCTCTTTTCATGGTTGCAGAGAATTGGAAATGAAAGGGGTGCCCATCAATTGGGGAATGGCTAAACAAGTTGTGGTATATGAATGTAATGGAATATTATTGTGCTATAAGAAACGAGGAGGAGACGGATTTCATAGTTACCTGGAGAGGCTTATACAAACTGATGCTGAGCAAGAAGAGTAGAACCAGAAGAAATCTGTATACAATCACAGACACATCCTTCATACTGCTGCCAAAGTAGTCTTTCTAGTGTAACTGATTACATCACTCCTTTGCTTACAAACCTTCATTGACCATCTCATAAAGGATAAACTTATCCTGCCTTCAAGGCCCTTTCCAACCTGGGTACAAACAGATTTTATAAAATTTCAGTATGATATGATTTGCTTTGCAAGTTTAAAAATCATTCCCTATTGTGTCCAGTGTCAGTTCATAGAATTGTAGACTCACAGAACAGTAGAACTGGAAAAAAATCTTTAAAAATCACTTAGCCATATCCATGCACTTTATAGAAAAGGAAAATGAAAGCCACAATAAGAACTTCTTCCCTTGGTTTTCAAGGTTTTCTATAATCTTATACTACCCTATCTAGTGGATAGAGATCTGGCCTTGGAGTGAGGAATACTTCTGTTCAGATGTAGTCTCAGACTCTGACTGTGTGATTCTGGGAAAGTCACTACAGTTAAATGTCTCAGCTTTTGCTCTTAGTAAAATGGGGATAATAATAGGACCTATCTCTGAGGATTATCATGAGGATAAAATGAGGTGATACTTGTAAACTCCTTTGCAAACTTTCAAGTGCTATAAAATGATAGCTGTTATATATTATGGGATCAGCTAGGTGTCACAATGGATAGAGTACTGGACTTGGAATCAGGAAGACTCATTTTCATGAGGTCAAGTCCAACCTCAGGTACATACTAGCCATGTGACCCTAGGCAATTCACTTAACTTTGCCTCAGTTTTCTCATCTGTAAAATGAACTTTAGTATGTTTGCCAAGAAAACCTCAAATGGGTTCATGAAGAGTTAGATATGACTTAAATGAATGAACAGCACTGCATTATATTGTAATTATTTATTATAATCTACCCTGATAAAAACTATTCCCTGCAAAAGACTAGTATCCTTACTATTCTTTGAAGATTCTTCATCCTCAGTTTCCTGTTATATGGTAAAAAACACTCTCCTCTTGGATAACCTCAGTAATAGCTGCTGAAGGAGCACCTCCAGAACTGGTAATTCAGAGTGGTCCTTGAAAGACCTTGAAATCATTCCATCAGTGAAAGTTACTATGGATGTTTAACCTGGAGAAGAGAATGCATTGAGGTGAAGGGATAACTGTTGTCTAGCGTCAGAAAAAGCTGTGATATGGAAGAGGGGTTATGGTTATTCTTAGTGGCTCTAGAAGAAAAAACTAGGAGTAATAGGTGAAAGTTTCAGAGAGGCAGATTTCAGACACATGTAAGAAAATTCCTAACCATTAGTGCTGTCCTAAAAGGGAATAAGATGCCTCAGATGTAGTGAGTTACTTCTTTCTGAAAGTTTTTAGGCAAAGATCAAAGGTGAAACCTGACCATTCATCTGGTCTGCTAGTTAAGGGATTCTTGTTAGGTTTGGTTTGGATTGGATTGGCTTTGAGGTACCAAGAAGGCTATGGTTCCAAGAAAGGAAACAGATGTGGGTATTATTGAGCTATTGGTAAGATTTGTACCCTAAATCATTGAGAATCTGTAAGGGATATGTAGGGGTTATAAATTAATAGTCAAATGTTGGTATATTTGTGTGGATAGAGATGCAGTGGCTGGAGTGTAGTGAAAGAGTAGTGAGGGAGCTTGGTGGGCCAGGGTAAAGCTTGGGAGTCTGGGACAGTGAAGTTTTGGAGATTTGGAAGGAGGGGAAGAAACAAATATTTATTTATTAAATACCTACTACGTGCCTGACACTGTGCAATTTACAATTGTGCAGCTTTACAATTATAGCTTTACAATTACCTCATTTGATCTTCACAACAACTGTGGAAGGTATTGTTATCCCCATTTTATTGTTGAGGAAACTGAGGCAGACAGATGTTAAATGATTCAGACCTTCCTGATTCCAGTTCCAGTTCTTTATCCTCTACAATCCATGCAATCTCTCTGAAAGAGCTTCTAGGGGCTGGAAGCTTGAGACTATGCAAACTGGCCTCTTCCCACATTTCAGTTTTCTTACACATTATTCACATTCTCACACTCTGTGTTCTAGTTATGTCAGACTACTTGCTATTACATACACAGGTCACTCTATGTCCTAACTCCTCACCTTTGACTCTTGGATCTCTGGTTTCCTTTAAGACAGCCAAAGCTCTCTGCATGAGGCTTTTTTGCACCCCACCCCTTAGTTACCAGTTCCTTCTGTCTTCAAATTACCTTGTATTCTTTTGGTACACATTGTGGATGTGCACATACATATATATAAACACATATATGTATGTGCATACACATGCATACCTATACACATATACACATATACATATACATATGTGTGTTGTCTATCCCATTCTCATTAGAATTTTGCTCCTTGAAATCATGGACTGTTTCACTTTTATATTTGCATATCCAGCATTTGTTTATATCTGAATATAGTAACTACTCAATATATGCTTATTGATGAATCCATTGATTCATCAGGAGTTGTTTGAGTGAAGTGAGTGAATAGAATGGCCAAAAGGGAACCTTAAATATCAAAAAGCAGCATAGTCTAAATCAGGGGTAGGGAAGCTGCTGCCTCAAGGCCACATGTTGCCCTGTAGGTCCTCAAGTGTGGTCCTTTGAATGAATCCAAACTTAACAGAACAAATTCCTTTAATAAAGGCTTTGTTCTGTACAACTCTGACTTAGTCAAAAGGCCTCACATGGCCTTGAGATCACAGGTTCCCCACCCCTGGTCTAAATTATAGGCTCAAATGGCTATTATAGTATAGCTTCCTCTTTGCAAAGAAAAGCCCCTGCAGATTCCGGAGTGACGGAGCCCAGTGGAAGACAGAGTGTGGCAGAATCCAGCACAGGAGGTTGCCCAGAGTGCCCGCACAGGTCGAGCGCAGAGCGCGTGGGGTCTGCACAGCTCAGACCTAAGAGCAGGCAAGCAGAATACACCAGAGAGAGAAAAAGCCCCAGCCTGCAGACTTACCAAGGACGAATCGCAGTCATCTCGCAGAGGGAACGGATCATTGGAGCCAGGTAGGAGAGTCGGGCCCCCAGTGGAGAGAGTGGCTTCTCAGGCTGCATTCAGCCCCCAGCCTGGAAATTTAGAAACTGCCTGCCTGTATGATACAGGGGCTGGAATGGCAAAGTAAATTCTAGCTGCTCCGATCCTCCCATCCCTCCTTCATGAAGCAGAAAACCCAAAGATAAGTCTCCCACCCAGACTGAAACCCCAAGTTAATGGAAATAGCCTCAGGCTTGAGAATCTCCAAGAAAGGGTGTAACTGAGACAGCCAGGAATCTGAAGAGAAGAGAGGGAGGGGACCCAACTAGCCCCACCTCACCTCACCAACAAAAGCCTACTTATAGCCCAGGGGTATAGAGGCAGAAATCTGAAGTGGTCAGACTCAACCCCACCTACACATCTACATTCCTCACTGACTTCCCTGACTTAGCCATAAACTAGCCACCCAGAGGTATTCAAAGTCAAGGATCAGGCCCCAAACTCATAGCCTGAGACACTAAGAAACAGGAAGTCACAATGGGAAGGAAGGAAGCTGAAAAGGAGAAGGGGAAGGCAAGAAAGTCTATTCGAGCATACTATGCAGGGCAAGAACAACAAAACACACAGGACAATATAGACTCTCTGCCCACACCAGAGACCACAGAAGGAAACATGATCTGGTCTCAAGCCCAAATAGCATTCCTGGAGGAGCTTAAGAAAAATTTTAAAGACCAAATCAGGGAGGCAATGACCAACTTGGAAAAAGAAAATACCTCCCTAAAAAAGGAACTTCAAAAACTTATTGAAGACCATAATTCACTAAAAATTAGATACAACCAAACTGAAACTCAGAACTCTATGATGCAGCAGGAGTCAATCGAAAAAAACAAGATGATCGAAAAATTGCAAGAAAATGTAAAATATCTCACTGGAAAAATAACTGACCTAGAGAACAGATCCAGGAGAGACAACCTAAGAATTATTGGTCTACCAGAAAGCCATGATGAGAAAAGCAGTCTAGACAACATCCTCCAAGAGATTGTCAAAGAAAACTGTCCTGAGGTCCTGGAATCAGAAGATAAAATAGCTATTGATAGAATTCACCGGACTCCTCCTGAAAGAGATCCCAAACTGAAAACTCCAAGAAATATAGTAGCCAAATTCCAGAATTATAAGATTAAAGAAAAAATTCTACAAGCAGCCAAAAAGAAACAATTCAAATATCGAGGAACTACAGTTAGGATCACACAGGACCTAGCAGCTTCTACATTAAAAGAGCGGAGGGACTGGAATTTGATATTTCGTAGGGCAAGAGAGCTAGGACTACAACCAAGGATTAACTACCCGGCAAAACTGAGCATAATCTTTCAGGCAAGGAGATGGACGTTTAATGAAGTAAGGGACTTCCAGACTTTCCTAATGAAAAAGCCAGAGCTCAATGGAAAATTTGATCTCCAATTACAAGACTCCAGAAGAACATAAAAAGGTAAACAAGGGTAACATAGACTCACACATGCAGAAGTGCACATACCCACACCCACAAACACAAGCTCATTACTTGGGATGCAACAAGAGCAAAATGTTCACATCCCTATATGTGGAGCTGATAACTGTCAATATTTGAAATCTCTATGATTATCATGACCTGCAAAAGGGTTATACTTAGAGGGTGTGGGTATGAATGCACTAACATGGAGTCTAAAAAAAAAAAGACTATTAAGGGGATCAATGGTACTGTAATGGGAAAAAGGAAAGGATGAGCTAGGAAAAGGTAAAATATGCCATCTGAAGAGGCATCAAAACACACTATAGAAGAAGGGAAAGTAAGAGGGAGAGGAACATCATTTAAACACTATTCTCACTGGTTCTGGTTCAAAGAAGGATCAAATTAATCAGTGAAGTTTAAGAATCTAACGTGAATAGACACATAAATTCATTAAATAGAGGAATTGGAGGGAGGGAGAGGAGCATTGTTTGAAATTTACTCTCATTGGTTTGGAATCAAACGGGGAGTAATTTACTCTGATAAGTATAAAAATTTGTTGTGTCCTATAGATAGTGGGAGGGTAAGGGGGGGTGAAAAGGAGGAGAATAAAGGGAGGGATTATAAGGGAGGGAAATAGTAGTAAGGGGAGAGGGTAGGTTAAGAAGGGGGGTCACTGGGTGGGAACACTGAGGGAGGGGGTGGTCAAAAGGGAAAACTTCAAGGAGGGGAAGGGAGAAGGAAGAAACAAAAACATAAACAGGGGAGGGAATAGGATGGAGGGGAAGAGACAGATAGTCATCATTACTGTGAATGTGAATGGGATGAACTCTCCCATAAAACAGAGGCGGATAGCAGAATGGATTAAAAACCATAATCCTACAATATGCTGTCTACAAGAAACACATTTGAAACAAAGGGATACCCACAGGGTAAAGGTAAAAGGTTGGAGTAAAATTTATTATGCCTCAGCTAAAGTAAAAAAAGCAGGGGTAGCAATACTTATCTCAGATAAAGCAAAAGCAAAAATAGATCTAATTAAAAGAGATAAGGAAGGAAACTATATCCTACTAAAAGGCACCATCGAGAATGAAGCAATATCACTACTTAATATATATGCACCAAGTGGTATAGCATCCAAATTCCTAGAGGAGAAGTTAAAGGAATTAGAGGAAGAAATAGATAGCAAAACTATACTAGTGGGGGACCTTAATCTCCCCCTCTCTGAACTCGATAAATCTAACCTCAAAATAAACAAGAAAGAAGTTAAGGAGGTGAATAGAATCTTAGAGAGACTAGATATGATGGATCTCTGGAGAAAACTGAATGGGGATAAAAAGGAATTTACTTTCTTCTCAGCAGTGCATGGTACATACTCAAAAATAGACCATGTACTAGGGCATAAAAACCTCACAATCCAGTGCAGAAAGGCAGAAATAGTAAGCGCATCATTCTCAGATCATGATGCAATAAAAATTATATGCAATAAAGGGCCATGGAAAGATAGACTAAAAACTAATTGGAAATTAAACAATTTAATCCTAAAAAATTGGTGGGTCAAAGAAGAAATTATAGAAACAATCAATAATTTCATTCAAGAGAATGATAATAATGAAACAACATACCAAAATTTGTGGGATGCACTAAAGGCAGTTCTCAGGGGAAGTTTTATATCCCTGAGTGCATACTTAATTAAAGCAGAGAGAAGGGAGGTCAGTGAATTGGACATGCAATTGAAAAAGCTAGAAAAAGAACAAATTGAAAATCCCCAATTTAGTACTAAATTAGAAATACTGAAAACCAAAGGTGAGATTAATAAAATTGAAATTAAGAAAACCATTGAATTAATAAATAAAACCAAGAGCTGGTTTTATGAAAAAATCAACAAAATTGATAGACCCTTAGTCAATATGATAAAAAAAAGAAAGAAGAAAACCAAATTATGAGTATCAAAAATAAAAAGGGTGAATCTACCTCTAATGAAGAGGAAATCAAAAAATAATGAGGAATTATTTTTCCCAATTGTATGCACATAAATATGACAATCTTAGTGAAATGGATGAATATTTACAAAATCACAAATTGCCCAGATTAACTGAAGAGGAAGTGAATTACCTAAATAACCCCATCTCAGAAAAAGAAATCAAACAAGCCATCAATGAACTCCCTAGGAAAAAATCTCCAGGGCCAGATGGGTTCACTAGTGAATTCTATCAAACATTTAAAGAACAATTGATTCCAATACTCTACAAACTATTTGGGAAAATTAGTGAAGAAGGAGTCCTACCAAACTCTTTCTATGATACAAATATGGTACTGATTCCTAAATCAGGAAGAGATAAAACAGAGAAAGAAAATTATAGACCAATCTCCCTCATGAATTTAGACGCAAAAATTCTAAATAAAATATTAGCCAAAAGACTCCAACAACTTATCACAAAAATAATACACCCTGATCAGGTAGGATTCATTCCAGGAATGCAAGGATGGTTTAATATTAGGAAAACCATCAATATAATTGAGCATATCAACAACAAAACTAGCAAAAACCACATGATCATCTCAATAGATGCAGAAAAGGCTTTTGACAAAGTACAACATCCATTCCTATTAAAAACACTAGAAAGTATAGGAATAAATGGAGCCTTCCTTAAAATAGTTGCTAGCATCTATTTAAAACCATCAGCAAGTATTATATGCAATGGGGATAAACTAGAAGCCTTTCCAATAAGATCAGGAGTGAAACAAGGGTGTCCACTATCACCCCTCTTATTCAATCTGGTACTTGAAACGTTAGAAATCAAAGGAATCAAATTAGGCAAAGAAGTGACCAAGCTGTCACTCTTTGCATATGATATTATGATATACTTAGAGAATCCTAGAGAATCAAGTAAAAAATTACTTGAGACAATAAATAAATTTGGCAAAGTTGCAGGATCTAAAATAAACCCACATAAATCCTCAGCATTCCTGTACATCTCTAATAAAACTCAACAGCAAGAGATAGAAAGAGAAATCCCATTTAAAGTCACTGTAGACATTATAAAATATTTGGGAATCTACTTGCCAAAACAAACCCAGAATCTATATGATCACAACTACAAAACACTTCTCACAGAAATAAAATCAGATCTAAATAGTTGGAAAAATATCAATTGCTCGTGGCTGGGTCGAGCTAATATAATAAAAATGACAATTTTACCCAAACTAAATTATATATTTAGTGCCATTCCAATCAATTTACCAAAAAACTACTTTGTAGAGTTA